>PISW01006633.1:0-104878 GCA_004023785.1 Mungos mungo
TTTTTTTGGCTCTTGTTTGCTGACACAGCTCAAAAAATTTTGTTTTGATTTATGGCCAAATGTCAGTAGGCTGGGAATAAATTAGGTTTGTTTTATGACTTTGAAGCAATGAAGTAAAATTAGTGTATTTCACTTTATGTAACATAAGTCTCTGAGGAATTGTGTGAGCGTTTAAACATTTTCGTAAAGTCAAAAATTAATCACTTAGTGTATCAGTGGTATAATTCTAAATTTTTATTTGAATTAGATAAAACTTACTAGATTAAAATTAAAGCATACTGCCCATGTAATAACATCAATTTGTACAAAGCTAGAGGAGCAAAAGGTAGTGATTTTTGTGGTTCTGCGGAACTAATTCTGATAAGGTGTTCTAATATTTTTTTATAACACTATTGGGTTTTTATACAGTATCAGTGAGCAAGAGGTTTCAATTTTTTTCTTAAAATTAGACTTTTGATGCACACTGGGGACATAGACCAAGATGTCTGGTGTATAGAAGCAAACTACCCTCTGTCCCTTAGGTCTCAGGGACAGGTGCAGGGTCATCTGGCTTCAGCATACTAAAACCCTGTGACTTTGCACTTGTTATTAGCATTTCTAGGAAGCAGGCAGGAGTAGTAAATATGTGAAGAATAGTAAATAAATAAAAAAAGGGGGAAAAAGAACTTTAGAAAAAACAGTAAAATGGTAGAGTCAGCAAAAATAGCTTCTGGCTTCACTTAGTGATAACAATTTATAAGTAGCTGCTCTTAGTAAAACTGTATTGTTGTGATGCAGTTATGGGGCCATAAAGCTTCTTTCTAAGTCACCATTGACTTCCATTTGGTTAACTCCACGGGATTTCTAGTTCCTGACTCTCAGCGTTATTTAACATAGCTGACTACTCCTTCCTTTTTGAAACTCCGTTAACCTGAATTGATCACAAATTTTCCTCTTCTCCTCCTCCTTCCTTCTCAGTTTTTGTTTGTTTTGTTTTGTTTTTGCTCATTACCTTCTAACTTAAGTGAAATTTTGTCCACTCCCATAGCTTTAAATATTATATGTTATCAATTCTCAAATATGTAGGGAAACTGTTCCTTACTTCAGCCTTTGTGTACGCTGACTCCTTCACATGGAATGTGCTATTCCCTCTGATACCTCTTCGTTTTCAGTTGTCAGTTTGAATATGTCTTTTTCAGAGCACTTTAGCTGACTTCACGAGTTAGAGCGTATTTCCTTTGTTAGTGTATTATATAGCGTTCTGTTATTTCTTCATATCACCTAAAGTTTGAAATTACATATTTTTGTGATCTTAAAAAAATCGTCAAGCTTCTCTATTGCTTACATTAAGGTAGCTCCATGAGGAGTGACATCTGCTCCTTGTCCCCCTTCTCTTTTATGTCTGGCGTATGTCAGACAGTGAAAACCTACTGGTTATATATGAAGTATTAGTGGTTGGAAGGTCACATTCAGATGCAGTTACAGCTTATTCTCTTGCTGCAGTGATGTGCTAAGTGATAGTCTTACAGTCATTAAAGTTTTTAGACAGATTACTGAATGAAATAGATAATATCTTTATTAAAGATGTGCTACTTTTTATGGTTTAATTTTCATTCCTCAATCCATAGTACATGACTTTCAATTCTTTTTTCCCTTTGTAGTTTTCCCCATCTTCCCCATTTTGAAGAAGCTCACTTATTTTGATTATTCCGTATTAAATTGTTTTATTTTAAAATACATTAAAGTGGAAACAGCCAAAATGTCCATCAAAAGATGAGTGGAAAATAAAGTGTAGTGTATACATTCAGTGGAATGTTATTCAGCCCTAAGAAGGAATGAAATTGGGATACATACTACATGGATAAACCTTAAAAACATGCTCAGTCAAGACACAAAAGGACAAATAGTGATGTGAAGACAGAAAAAAAAAAAGACAAATATTTTACAGTTTTATTTATGTGAGATACTTAGAACAGGCAGACTGATACAGAGACAGAAAGTATATTGAGGTTACCAGGGGCTGAGAGTAGGGAAGAATAAAGAGTTATTGTTGAATCAGTATAAAGTTTCTTTCTGGAATGATGAGAAAGTTCTGGAAGTGGACAGTAGTGATAGTTGCACAGCATTGTGAATGTACTCCATGCCACTGAAGTCTACACTGAAAAATGGTTCAAATGGGGACCCCTGGGTGGTTCAGTTCGTTTAGTGTATGACTTTTGATTTTTGGCTCAGTTGTGATCTCATAGTTTGTGAGATCGAACCCTACATCAGGCTCCATTCTGGCAGTGTGGAAGCCTGCTTAGGATTCTCTCTCTCCCTCTCTCTTTCTGCCCCTCCCCTGCTTGCTTGCTCTCTCTCTCTCTCAAACAAACAAACAAACAAACAAAAGATTCAAATGGTAACTTGTATGTTATCTATATTTTGCCACAAAAATAGTATTAAAAGTGAAATGATTGGCTCCTGGCTGAGAAGCACTGAGGTATTAGTCCCTTTAAGAACTTAAGCGTTTTTAAGAGGTTTTCTGCCATCTTTGAGCTGTACAGTTTTAATAAGTCTCAGGGTCTGGTCAACAGACAGAAGCTAAATGGTAATTTGAACAGGGAAGTTACTAAGTTAACTAGTTAAGTTATTAATTGGTTAACTAGAAATTAACTATTAAAAGGGAGCAGCCGGTACCTGCACGGCTGAAGCAGCGTGACCTAAGGAGCCCCTCCATGTCCCTAGGCTGTGATTCAAATCTTAATGGGCAAGGCAGGGCTCTGGTCCCGTGGATGACAAAGTTCACTGGTGCTGTAGCCCGGGCTGGCACTTCGGAAAGGGCCTACTGAGTATTGGAAGAACTTGTTGGAAAGCCTCCTGCTGGGCTCCTGTCCCACATTCTCTGCGGGACCAGCTGAGGCTCCAGCAGAATTTTCTGGGAAACCCCCCGCAGCCATTCTGCTGAACCTTGCTGAAGGTGGAGTGCCATCATGTGTCCCTCATGTTGCTGGGTGCTGCCTGTCGTAAGAGCAGGCAGGCAATGGTGCAGCAAAACCAGGAAGAAAAGTGCCCTTTCGTTCTGTAGTGTCCTCCAGTGCTCTTCTGGCAAACTTAACACTGAGCCAACTGGCAGAGGAGAAGTGTTCGTAGGGTCCAGCTCCACTACTACAGAGGACAGAGAAAGCTGGATTTGGAGCTAAAAGTCAATAAATTGATAACTAGCACAACAGCCTTCAGTAGTTTTTCAGTAGAATAACTGAAATCATTGTCTGGCCCTGTCCACCATTTTGGTTTACTTGATTGTGTTTCCATCTTCACTCCAGCTAAACCGATACCCTGCTGTTCTCTATATGGTATCGAAGGTTTCTCACCTTCAAACATAGAGCAATCTTTTATCCTCACTACTATTACTACTATTACTACTACTACTTCTACTTCTACTACTACTTCTTCTTTTTAATTTTAGAGAGTTTTTCTTAGTTAATGGACTGTTACTGTTCTATAATTACCCTCTTTCTCCCTGGTAATAGTCTTTGTTTTGAAAGCTGTTTTTGAAGCCAGTAGACTCACTTTTGATTAGTGTTTATGTGGTATCCATTTTTTTAACATCTATGACTTTTTATATATTAAAGTGGGGTTTTTATAGACAACACAGTATTTTAAGAAATATTCTGATAATCACTGACATGATTCGATTTTTACTCTATCATTTTACTGTTTACTTTGTTTTTCCTTATATTTTATTGTACTGTTCCCTCACTGCTGTATTCTTTTGAATAATTTGAGGGTTTTTTTCAGTAAAACATTTTATTTCATTTATATTTTGGTTCATGTCTCCATATTGCTTGGAGTATAATAATATTGAATGCTTTAAGATTTTTGTCTGATAAGTATAATATCTGGATAATCCCAGGGCTGGCAACTGTCCATTGTCTTTTCCATTAAGAATTTCTCACATTTTCCCAGATCATTGTTAAGAATTTAAGGTTGTATTCTGGACATTTTTAATATTATATTGTTTAGGCTCTATTTTTCTGATCTAAACCTCTGGAGAATGGTGATTCCTTCCTTCCTTCCTTTCTTATCAACCCAGCTGTCCTCGGACTGAATGTTCTCTTTTACCTTCCTTAGGCGTTGGTTCAATAATCAGGTCATTTTCAAAGCCTCTCTGCTCTGCTGTTTTGGATTTGTTCCATGTACGTGCCACTCAGGGTTAGACTGAGATGTGAGCTGTGGTTCAGTTCTCAAAGCCTTTACTGTGTGCATTGGAAATGTCCCCAGTATGCACAGCTCAGGGATAAGCATGTCTTGCGTGGGAATTAGGGTTTTTCCTTCTCCAGTTCTATTCTCTCCCATATCCTGTATCCCTAGTCTGCAGTGTCCTTTTTCTCTGTCTTGGCCAGAAAGATAGGGCTTTTCTCAAAATTTTATCTGTCCCCTACAGTAATATATCCCCTCAGCCAGGGCCTGCTCTTTAGTCAAAACGTTAAGATACCCCCATTCTCCCCCCCAAACTCACTATGTGAAAATTTAGCCAACTGCTAAGTTAGAGGGGAGCAGTCCACTTGATTGACTGCACTTATTGGTCCTAACTGCACGGTTCAGGGAAGCCCTGGACTACTCTCAAGGCTCAGTAACTTGCTGGAAGTACTTGCATAACTCACTGAAAACTGTTATCCTCATGATTATGGGAAGGATACAGGGAAAGGACATAGATGAAGATTAGCCAAGGGAAGAGACATGCAGGGCAGAGTTAAGGCGGAGTATCTGACACAGACCTTCTTTCTAGTCATCCTCTCCCCATGACTTAGGATAGTGTTAAATATCAACATCAGTATATAGTTTATTACCTAGCCATGATTCATGACCCATGTGCCTGATCTCAGTTTCCAGTGTCTAACCCCTCTAGAGATAATCTGATACCCTGCGGCCCAGCCCCTCACTCTAAATCACACTGTTGGTGTGGCTTAAAGCCCCTACGCTAAATTACAGTGTTATCTGGCTGGCTCAAGTCTCTCAAAAGGCCAAGTGATTATTTCTTAATCCAAGGGCAAAGACCAGATCTCTCTTTGGGTAAAGGTAACTTCTTTACTACATACTCCCATACAAATCAAGGTAGACTTCCCAAATGTGACGGCTTTCTTAATTTTTAATGTTTAAGGTAGTTGCTTTTTAAAAATTGATATATAATGAACATACCATAAAAGTTAAAAGCATACGGTTAGGTGGTTTTTATTTTGTATTTGTCCAGGACTTTTCCATTATCCCCAAAAGAGACCCTGCATTATTAGTTGTCACTCCTCTTCCTTGCCCAACCCCCAGCGCTCCAGCCCTAGTCAACCACTAATGTGCTTTCTCTTTCCATGATTTGCCAGTTTTGGGTATTTCATATAATGGAGTCATACAATATAGTATTCCTTTCATATAGTAGAAAGATTTGAAGGTTCATTCGTATCGTAGCATTTATCAGTGCTTCATTCCTTTATTGCTGAATAATATTCCATTGCATGCATATGCTACATTTTATTTCAGTGTTTCATCAATTGATGGACATTGGTGTTGTTTTTACTTTTTGGCTATTATGAATGATACTATGATGAACATCCATGTACAAATATTTGTGTGGGAAGTTCCTCTTTGTATTTTTCCAGGTTTTAGTTTGCAACTAGCCAGAGAGAGAGGCTGTTGTGGTTCTGCTCTTCACCAAGTTTCATTCAATTTTAAGTCATGAATTTGGATTGAGCCTTTAATTTGTGGAATTCATGCAAATATGAGTTAATCCACAAATTTCAGTTCAAAATCATTGTGTTTTTCTTTGGCTTAGAATAGAATTCCAGATTTTGATGTGGCCTTTGTTTTTCAGTCATTTTAAAATTATAGTAAGGGGTTTTATCACAGGTAGAGCCTATTTAATGCAAACATTTTATGACTAGTGTTTGGAACCTCCTTGTTGACTAGTTCTATAATTGGAGCCTGTTTTTTTGCACCAAATAAGTAAATGGACATGAATTGAACACAGTAAACCAGTATGAATCCATTGACGTGGTTAAATGTTTAAGCATCACTCTGTCCAAATGTGTAGTCAGTTCTCAACAGGAAATAATACACTTGCCTCAAACATTTGTATCTGATAATTACAAGATGATACATAGTCTGAATTATGATTTAGATAAATATATATGTTTAGATGAATATCATTTATGAAGAATGGACTGCAGCAGTCAGGAGTTGAAAGGATTAGGGAGACTAATGAAGGGGCTGCTTTACTAGAGCAGGCAAAATATGGTGGTGCTTCGGGTTAGGTAAGTAGTGCTGGAGAGAATAGACGGATTTGAGATACATAGTTCAGGACTTGCTGATGAATTGGATGTGAAAGGTAAAAGGAAAGAGGAAATAAAAAATAATTTTTAGGCTTCCTGATTCTATAACTGCTGTTTACTATAGAAAAGAACTGAGGAATGAACTGGACGTGAGGATTTGTTAAGGGATTCACTGAGGATGTATTTGTGGATTCAAAAAAAGACAGATGTGAACCTCACAGCAGGTGAGGAGGTATTCAGGTGCAGGGTGTGGTTATGGTATAATTTCAAGATTGCGGTTAAAAGGTAACAATGATCTGGAGCTATAGAGTAGGTATCTGTTTTCAGAAATTAATACCTAATACCTGTTGGGCACATCAGTGAGTAAAACGTTCTCCTGGTGGGTTACAGAACCCAAAAATGCATCCTTTTCCTTTCATGATGTACTTTCACTTATGTTACAAGTTTTGGTTAATAAGTTAGGTACTGAACGCAGTTACCTAAATAGAAATTTTTACTTTTAGAAAATTGCAAATGGAAAGAAAATCATGCATTCTCCAACTACATTTTAAATTGTCCTCCCACTCTAGACTGTTTTGAAGTCAATCTCAGGCATTTTATTACTTCAGTAATGCAGTGTATATCTAACAGAAGAACTCAAGAGATTGTGCAAATTGGATATTTTGTCTTATCAGAAAAGAGAACATCTAAACATAGACATTAAGTATTCGATACTGTTGGTGGAACATACACAGAATACTCCATAAGTCAAATGCTTATGTATGCTGTGATACTGTTCCCATGAATCCTTTACTGTTGCACTCTTTACTACTTCTTTCCTTAGTCTTTTGTACAGCAGGTTTCCCCTCTTCATCAGCTGTGGCAGCCATTAATGTTTAAGCCTTCCTTCTAAATTAGCTATTGCTTTTAGTGCCTGCCCCCCCGCCCCACAGGGTTTCTTAACCTGCTTTGTTCATCCTATTAGCTGTATTACCTTGACTCTTCTTATACCTACTAATAGAGAAATAGAGTTTTTAGGAAAGAAAAGAAAAATAACTATTTTTTGAGACCTTTTTGTCTTACTACTATTTCTTTCCATTCATGAGTAGAAGAGGAAAGAGAAATTAGGAAGATTCTTGGTATTATGAATTTATCATCCACAGATTATTTTCTGAATTAGACCATTTATGAGTGTTTCCAAAGGTTCATGAGATACAATAAGTAATAATTTTGGTGAGGAATGAATTTGAATCTTGTACACCATAAAATTGATGTTGGAGAATAAGCTATGTAGCTAATAAAAGAGTGTAGCCAACTACCTAGCTTTTAAATTATAATTTAAAAAATTGGAAATTTTTTGCAAATGAAGTTTCTCTAGCTGTTTACAAAACGACGGCCCTGATTAACAGTACCCCCAGAAAGGTAATCCCTATTGCATTCTTCACCCTTGCCCCCCTCCCCAACCCCTTTTCCAAACCAGTCACATTATTTCCAAACAGTCACAGAATGTTATAGCTGGAATGGATAATTGGGATATTACTGTTACATTTCAATTTATTATTAAAGAATTAAGGCCCATAGAGATTAGTCAGGGTCCTCTAACTGGTTCTGTGAAGCTAGAAACCCAGGCTTATTGCTTCTGGTTTTGTTCTTGTACACTCTGTATATCCCTAGTTCTTCCTACTCTTTTGATTAATATATTTGTCTGATTTTTCAAATCAATCTTGTATTATGTGTTGACACATAATCACATTAGGATAGCTGCTATCTGACTGTAGATTTATTTCTGAAAGAATTCGAAACAAAAACCTCAGCTCTTATAGTAACAGCTTCTGAAAGGGCCACTACATTTTAAAGAATGGAACATTTAAATCTTTATATTGTTTTGTAGAGCTCCAGTTTGTTCCCTAACAAGGAGGGGTTTTTTTGTTTTTGTTTTTTTTTATGTCTTAGTCTTGTATCCCAAGCAAGCTCCTTTAGAGTTGAAATTGTGGGGCACCTGGGTGGCTCAGTCGGTTAAATGTCCGACTTTGACTCAGGTCATGATCTCACGGTTCGTGGGTTCGAGCCCTGCGTCGGACTCTGTGCTGACAGCTCAGAGCCTGGAGCCTGTTTCAGATTCTGTGCCTCCCTCTCTCTCTGATCCTTCCCTGCTCGTGCTGTCTCTGTCTCTCAAAAATAAATAAAAAAACAGAAAAAAAAAAAAGAGTTGAAACTGTAAAGAGCCTGGAAACCATCTAACAAAGATCATGGTCAGTAAACATTTGCATGATTGAAATTTTACCTCTTTGGAGGAGTCCCAATTGCATTTAATTAGTAGTAATACATTTACTCAAGAACAGGATAATCTCTTTCACATGGCATTAAAATATGTTTCAGCTTACATCATACCAAAAACTAATCTGAGCACCTAATTTTTCCCCACCTCTTCTTTTGTAAAATATATAACAAGGGTAATAATAAAGTCAACATTCTTTACTACTCTTCAGCAGAAATCATTATTGCTGTAGATTGGATCATTGTCCTGTTTGCCAAGTTGAATTGCCTTAAGGTGACTTACTAGAAAGAACTTAGTTTAAAAGCGAAGGACATTATTGATTAAATTGATAACATATTTATCTGAAGTGAGTTGATACCCTTGGATTCAGCCTGTGTTTTCTGTATCTGCCTGTTGCAGTCTGCTTTCAAGCACACCAACCTTGTCACAAAGGTTTAATAATGAAAAAACAAAAATCCCCAAATCCTTTCATATTAACAAAAAAAGAGAATTCTTACCCATTGTTACTCAGCCTCACAGTAGTGAGTTCGTTATGGAAACTACTAAACCTTAGGGTCCATAGCTGATGGCTTATGATGGCTCCTTGAAATTGAACTGCATGGGAAGAATATTAAAGAATATTCATTGTGTCCACATTTGACTCCAGACTGCTTTAACAGTTTTAGTCTGCTACATAAATAAGGTATTGCAATTATTAGCTGAAATGGTTTAGACTATTTATCTGAGTTTAACTGTGCATTTATTGACAAAGTGATACTTTGGGCTAACTTGTAAATTCTAAAGAAGAAATGAATGTTCTATATAGCAGAGTCAGGGGAGAGTGCTGACTTGAGGAATTGTGGATATTGCTGGGAGGGGAAGGGGGAGGTTATTTTTTGTTTTATTGTTAAAATTAAAAGTTTTTTTCTCTTTCTTTCATTTTCTTGGGGTGCATTCCAACTCCAGAAGGTAAGAAGCATTACTTTACTCTAAGGAAGTGTATATATATACATATATATATATAATGATAAAGTACTCTTTTACAAGTTTAATTAAACTCACCTTTGGATGCATGATTTTTACTTTATAAAACTAAACAATTAGTCTGGAAACTAATAAGAGTAGAAGTACTATGTAAATATTTATTATATGTACTTTTTTTTTGTCCTTGCAGTTTGTAATAATCATTATTTGGTCATAATTTTAGAAACCAATCTACATTTAGTTTTATTAAAATTACCATTTGACTTACTAGCATTGGGATACCTAGTGTTCATGCTGATTAGAATAAAAATATTTTGGTTTGGAAATGTGTGAGCTGACATTTGCTTTATGACCATAAGATTGAAAATACATGTTTTTGCTCTGTCTGATATAGAGGGAATATTGATAAATCCTCTGAGGAAATGACACTTACTTAAAACCAGGCCAGCACAGTTAAAATTCATAGTTTGGATCCTTTATTGAATCAGCTTTTTTTCTGTGTTGACATAGCATTTTAGACACACCTCTTGTTAAAACAGTTTCTGTGTCATGTTGTAGTTACTTCTCACAGTGATCTGTCTTAGCTGTGAGACTCAAGAACAGGAACCACAGCATTGCATTTTCATGTCACTTGGACATTGTATGACTTGTAGTTAGAACTAAATCTTTTTAACTCCAACTAAATTTGCATTCCATTAAGTTGGTTTACAAGTCTCTTCATTTTCTTAGTATGTTTATGGAGAAAACTTTAATTCAGTTTGTACAAACAGTTAAAGTTATTTAAAAAGTTTTAAACTAGGTAAGAAAAGGTTTGGTTGGTTTTTTTTTTTTTTTTTTGAGGGGGACTTATATTGATTAGCTACTTTCTGTGCAAATTACAGGAACCAAATATGAAGAACTTAAGCAAAATGGGATATATTTGAAGGGTGTGGGATAGCACATAACCTCAAAGGAAAGAAGCAGGCCCTGAAATTGAGAGCACAAGGTAGCTTCAGAGATCAGAAAGCTGGAACTAATGGATGGGCTAATCAGGACTCTGTAGCTGGCATGAATTAGTCAGTCTGTGCCTACCCTGTTCAAGGTTAAAATTTAAGGAAGAGTGATCCTGGCTGGTTCAGTGTCCAGGCATGGTGAGACATCTTGGTGGCCAGTCCTACCAAGACTGTTTCCAGTAGGGTAGGTCATAGTTCCCCCAAGCAAAGTATACATTCTTTCCAGAAGAAGAATGTGTTTGGCCAGGCAGAACCAACAGATGTCTATTGCATTGCTCAGTGTAGAAAATTAGCGTACAACAGAAAAACATAAGGTGCAAGCAGTTGTAAGAAATACCCTTTATACAGATTCTCCCAGTTGTAACAGTGTGTAGTACCATAGTACAGTATCAACAACCAGCATACTGCTTTTGATACAGTTACCTGATTTACTGGTACTCATGTGTGTGTGCGTGCACATGTAGATATGCGTTTGACTCTGTGCTGTCTTACCACATGTATAGATACATGTATCTACCACCACAGTCAAAATACAGAACAGAGTTATCAATAAGAGCATCCTTCGTGTTACCAGTTTCAAAGCCACACAGTTCATGGGTTTGAGCCCCTCGTCAGGCTCTGTGCTGACAGCTTGGAGCCTGGGGCCTGCTTTGGGTTCTGTGTCTCCCTCTATCTCCAACCCTCCCCTGCTCACACTCTGTGTCTCTCTCTCTCTCTCAAAAAAAAAAAATATTTTAAAAATTTTAAGAATTTATATTAATGGAATTGTATAAAATGTGAAATATTTGGGATTGACTATTTCTCAGTGTAATTCCCTGTAAATTCATCCAAGTTGTTATCTGTGTTAATATTTCGTTTCTTTTTATTGCTTAATAGTATTCAGTGACATGGCTGTATAGTTTATTTAACCAGTCACTCATTGAATTGTTTTGTTTTTTATTATTACAAATAAAGCTTCTAATGAAAAGCATACGTGTTTTTGTATGAACATAAATTTTCCTTTCTCTGACATAAATGCCCACAAATGCAGTTGCTGGGGTTGTGTGGTAAGTACATGTTTAGGGTTTTTTTGTTTGTTTAAAAAGTTTTTTTTAAATTTATTAATTTTTGAAAGACAGAATAAGTGGGGGAGAGGCAGAGAGAGAGAGGGAGACACAGAATCTGAAACTGGCTCTAGGCTCTGAGCTGTCAGCACAAAGCATGATGTGGGGCTCGAACTCATAAACTGTGAGATCATGACGTGAGTCGAAGTTGGACGCTTAACTGACTGAGCCACTCAGGCACCCCGTATCTTTCTGTTTAAAGAACTTCCTTTAGCCTTTCTTGGAGAATGGGTCTGCCAGCAACACATATCTTTAGTTTTATTGTTTCTAGGACTGTATTTCTCCTTTGTTTCTGAAGGATAGTTCTTTAGATCTAAAACTCACAAGGAATTTTTATAAAATCAACTGTTCATTTTGTTCAGCAATTGTAAGATGTTGTTTCTGGTCTCCATGGGGTCAGATGAGAAATCTGCTGTTGATCGAACTAGTATTTCCCTACAGGTAAAGTGTTGTTTCTGACGGTTTTCAGGACTTTTTTTTTTTTTTTTGATTTAGTGTTCAGAAGTTTAATTATGTGTTTTCATGTGTGGACTTTTTCCAAGTTTGTTTTATTTAGATTCATTGAATTTCTTGAAAATTTATGTTTATTATATTTATCTTTCACCAAATAAGAGAAGTCTTTAGCCAGTAGTCCTTTGAATACTCTTTGTCTTGCTTTTTTGTTCTGGGCTCATCATAGGAACTTTAAATCTTTTGTTATTATCCCACAACTCCCTCAGGTTCTGTTAATTTAAAAAAATTTTTTTCAGTGCTATTTTCTCTCATGTTCACATCGGGTAAATTTTGTTGATTTGTCTGAGGTCATCGATTATATCGCTGTCATCTCCATTCTGTTATTGAACTCATGTAGCACATTTTTACATTTCTTATTGTGCTTTCCAGTTTTGTAACTTCACTTTCTTTGCTATTTGTTATATTTTCATTTGTTTCTATAAATTTTCTTTTATAATTTTTAATTTTACTTAGAGAGAGAGAGAGAGAGAGAGAGAGCGCGCGCGCGCGCGCGAGTGAGTGATGCGAGCGAGCGAGCATGAGTGGGGGAGGGGCAGAGAGAGAGGGAGACAGAATCCGAGGCAGGCTCCAGGCTCTGAGCTGTCAGCACAGAGCCTGATACGAGACTCAGACTCACAGACCACGAGATCATGATTGGAGCCAAAGTCAGATGCTCAATTGATCGAGCCACCCGGGCGCCCCTTTTTCAGGAAAAAAAAATTTTTTTTAAATGTTCATTTACTTTTTGAGAAACAGACAGAGACAGAGAAAGAGACAGAGTGCGAGCGGGGGAGGAGCAGAGAGAGAGGGAGACAGAATCTGAAGCAGGCTCCAGACTTCGAGCAGTCAGTGCAAAGCCAATGTGGGGCTTGAACTCACAAACCGAACCGCGAGATCACAACCTGAGCCGAAGTCAGATGCTCAATAGACTAAGCCACCCAGGCGTCCCATCAAGAAAAGTTTTAAGTGCATATATAAGGATCCTTGTCTTATAATTTCAACATCTGTCTTAGTGTTGGTGTCAGTTGATTGTCTTTTCTCATTCAGGTTGTGATTTTCTTGGTTCTTGGTATGATGGGTGATTATTGTATTTGGATCCTGGATATTTTAGTTGTTAAAGTAGGAGATGTTGGGCCCTATTATAATATAATCTTTTATGTAAGCAGCATTTACACTACTTGGGTTTGCCATGTGCGTTCTAGGCTCCCTTGGTGGACTGTGGTTCAGTGACAATTTAGTTTTCACAGCCTTTGCTATGCTGCTTGGATCTTGTTTTATTTGGTGACAGAGGCTCCCAGTGATCTCTGCTGTTTTCTTCTGAGGGGGCAGGAGGAGTTTCCACAGGCCGGGCTGCCTGACGCCTCTGAGTGTGGGCTAACGGGAGTCTCCAGCCTGGCGGGGCAGAGCGGCTTTCAGGCCAGGTGCTTACCGTGGGGCTTCCTCGCGCTGGTGCCGCTGGTCTGCTGAGCCTCTCGGGAGAGGGCGCTAGTCTCAGGCCCACCAGGACAGAGGGACTCCCTGACCTGGGCTGCTGCTTGTGGTCTGATCCCACTTGTGGGTGCCGCCTTGCCTTGCCTTACTTTAGTCTTTATTTTTGAGGTTTGAGGGAAGCTCATTTGCTTCATTTAATTATACAAGGTTTACCGTAACTCTTAAGTTACTTCTGTGAATTGGAAAATGCTAGGAATTGGTAAGATTAATGAATCAACTGACTACTTCAACATTCTGAATCTTGGGGTGCCTGGCTGGCTCAGTTGATAGAACATGTGACTCTGGGTTGTGGGGTCATGAATTCAAGCCCACTTGGAAAAAAAAAAAAGCCAAAATACTGAATCTTGACATCAGTGGCTATGTCAAAACTGAGAGTTCTTGTTCAAAAGTAGAAAATTATTGTAACAAATAGCTTTGGTTGTATAGATATATTAGCTATATTGCTAAATGAACAAAAAATGCCAAATATTGCAAAGATGCAAAATTACAGGAGATTGTTTTTGATGTGCTTAATCAAATCTGTTGAATTTTATTCTTTCTCCAGCTTCTTTCAGAATGATGTCCATAGTTTATAATGACAAGTATTCTATTTTTAGTTTTCTGTCTTCTTCACTAATTCTTGTTTTACTCCAAACAGTATGTCCTCAAATGCAGCCCTCTACCCCTCTTTAGTTCAGAGACATATTATGTTTAGGAACTTGGCCCAGCCAGTTGAGACATACTAGCCTCCTGATCAGCTGAAATAAAAGCAGTTGATATTTTTTTATATGCAGTCGTGACAGAGTGACCTTCCTTAGAAGGACTGTGTTTCTTTTAAAGTCTGTTTTCTTTTTATTATGTTATTTGTCATAAGATTGAAAAGCAAGATGCTTTAGTTAATCAGTAGTGGAAATGGCCACTGGCTAAGGTAGGAGTCAGGTACTTTATGCATATCATCTATTACAAATTTTTTTAAACTTTATTTATTTCCAGAGAGAGAGGGAGAATATCAGCGAGCTAGCGTCAGCCAGGGAAGGGGCAGAGAGAAAAAGAGAGACTCCCAAGTAGGCTGCACACCATCAATGCAGAGCCGGAAGCAGGGCTCAATCTCACGAACCCTTAACCTGGTTTTTTTTTTTTAAAGATAAGTCATCTTTTTTTCCTTAATTTTTTAAATATTTATTTATTTTTGAGAGAGAGACACACAGAGTGTGAGCAGAGGAGGGTCAGAGAGAGAGGGAGACACAGAATCAGAAACAAGCTCCAGGTTCTGAGGTGTCAGCACAGAGCCTGATGCAGGGCTCGAACTCACCAGCTGCGAGATCATGACCTGAGCTGAAGTCGGACACTTAACTAACTGAGCCACCCAGAAGCCTTTTAATTTACTTTAAGATAAAACAAAATCACTGGACCATGTTTTTCTTGTTTTTTTTTTTTTCTTTGATGAAATGGTTTTGCTCACATCTTACTGAAATTGGACAAACCATCCTTTTGAGAAGACAGTAGTAGGGGAAAAAGACAAAAATGGAAAGATGAAGATGAGAGGATAAACAGTATACAAAACACATTTTCCAGAGTCGGTGTTTATTTCTGTGACCTCCCTTTCCAGCCTAGTCCTAGATTGCTTTCTTGTTTTATGTCCTTTTGCTACTCAACTAATCCAGACCTTTCATTTTGGGATCCCAAAAGGGCTTCCCCTCCAAAAATGCCTGATTAAAAGTTTTCCGGTATGCCCTTTTACCTCCTCAGTGATCCTTTCCCATTTGTGTCATGGTGTGTTTTGGGAAGAAAATAGTATGAAGAATCTAATTCATTAAAGTATGGATAAGTCAGATGCTACTTTAAAAACTTTATGTTATTTCCTTTTTAAAAGTTAGATTAGTTGTTACCCAAATGAATTTCCCATTGGAAGAATTGCTGGTAACATGACCAAGGGAGAGCAAGGAGAAGACTTTAATGAAAGGGTTTCTGAGAATACAGAAATTTCCAGTGAGGTAAAAGCCTACCACGTTTATTTGTTAATTTAGTGATTTCTAAAATCCCTGTTTTTCAACATAAGGGTTCTGCTGAGTTCAGTTTTGTTCTCTGTGCTGTCGGGTAAGCACGCCATAAAAGTCAGTTCATTCTTAGTTTTCAAGTTACTTGGTGCTCCATTTTTAGTTTGTATGTGGATAATGATCACTGTGCATGTGCGTCTGTGTCTGTATAGATACATGCATGAGGTAAAGATTCTTACATGTTTGTTATCTTTTTATATTTAAGATTAAGCTGAAATAGAGCATTCAAGTATATGGGGAACTAGATGACTCTACATTTCTTTTTTGTGTTTTTTTTTAATGTTTTATTTATTTTTGAGAGAGAGAGAGACAGCGTGAGCAGGGGAGGGTCAGAGAGAGAAGGAGACACAGAATCTAAAGACAGGCTCCAGGCTCTGAGCTGTCAGCACAGAGCCTGATGCAGGGCTCGAACCCACGAACCGTGAGATTGTGAGTTGGGCCAAAGCCGGATGCTCGACCGACTGAGCCATCCAGGCACCCCTACATTTCTTTTAACCTTGAAAGTCTGAGTCTGTTTTTTAATCCTATTGAAATTCAAGAGATTGAGCTTTGAAGGATAAATATAGAGTGTGTAGTAGTTCAGTCAGAGATAGGGAAGCTGATTAATTGAGGCCTAGTTTTGACCAGCCTGTTCTGTAGGAGGGAGGAGAGGAAAATGAAGAGATTGAGATTAGAGATTAGGCTGGGTAAGTTATAGCAAAGGGAGATATCAGTAGGAATAAATAAATTAGACTGTTGAAGTCTCTTTTTTCTTTTTTCAAATGTTTTATATATTTTTGAGAGAGAGAAAGCAAGCTGATGCAAATCCAGGGAAGGGCAGAGGATCCGAAGCCGGCCTGTGCTGACAGCAGAGAGCCGCTCGAGGGGCGCTAAGCCATGAACTGGGAGACCATGACGGGAGCTCAAGAGCCGGATGCTTAACCGGCTGAGCCACCCAGGCGCCCCGACACTGGTAAAGTCCCTTAAAGAGCTCTACCAAAGGCTTGAAATGAGCATGATGAATATTGAAAAACACTGGGTAATTTTGAGGATGGACTATAAAAGTTTATTAAATTTCTTTAGATTGATTGCAGGAGGGGAAGCCAGTGAGGAGAGAACCCAAAATATGGAAAGGTATAGACTTTAGGATTTTATGAAGAGTTTTAATACACTGGAAGAGCTGTCCTATGGAATAATGAAGAAATAAGGTTAATCCTCCCTCACCTCCCAAATATAAATTATTTCAGGGTCATTTTGGAAAATTTACAGTACAGAAAATCACGGAGGAAAGAAAGGATTGCCCCAGAGTTTTGCACTGTGAAAGCCACTGATTCCAACATAAAAACAAGACTAAAAATCTGGAGTTTTATGTAGACACATTTGGCTTAGCTTAAGCAAGAGTTTTTGAATGCTTGAGGACATAGGTAGCCTCCACCACCTCAGATGCTTGTGCAAAGGACCAGACAATTACCTATCGATGTTTTTGGAGGGGTCCCAAGTATCTGTAGTAAATGGGCTAGATGACCTGTGAAGCTCCTTGTCAACCTGTGGATTTATCTTATTCTTTCTTAAATTTTTTCTAATGTTTATTATTAAGAGAGAGGGAGAGAGAGAATGTGAGCCGGGGAGGGGCAGGGAGAGAGAGGGAGATACTGAATGTGAAGCAGGCTCCAGGCTCCGGGCTGTCAGCACAGAGCCCGGCCCGGGGCTCACACTCACGAACCGTGAGATCATGAGCTGAGCTGAAGTTGTTTGCTTAACTGACTGTGAGCCACCCAGGTGCCTCTGAGTTTACCTGATTCTTATCTGTACGTGGTACATAAACTGAAAATAAAGTAAAGAATGAGTAAGAGTTGTAGGATTTTATTTGACCCAGCAAGGCCACTTCTGGGTATACACACAAAAGAATTGAGGTAGGGACTTGAATAGATGTTTTTATGCCAGTACTCATAGTAGCAATAGTCACAATAGGCAAAAGATAGAAACACCCCCAGATGTCCATTAACGGATGAATGGATGTACAAAATGTGGCACATACAGTTAGTGGACTGGTAGTCAGCCTTAAAAAAGAAGGAAATTCTGGGGCACCTGGGCAACTCAGGTAAGCATCCCACTCTTGATTTCAGCTCAGGTCATGATCTAACAGTTTGTGGGATCAAGCCCTGCATCAGGCTCTGCTCTGACAGTGTGGAGCCTGTTTGGGATTCTCTACCTCTTTCTCTGCCCCTCCTCTACTCTCCTGCTCTCTCTCTTTCTCAAAATAAATAGGTAAGTAAATAAACATTAAAAGAAGGCTATTCTGACATATGCTACAACATGGATGAAATTCGAAAACACTGTACTAAGTGAAATACACCAGACATAGGAGGAGGAATACTGTGTGATTCCACTTACTGTTTATAGAGGCAAAAAGTAGAAGGGTAGTTGCCAGGGGTTGGATGTAGGGGAGAAATGGAGAGGTGTTTAATGGGCTCTTAGAGTTTGAGTTTTGCAAGATAAGAGCTCTAGAGGTTGGTTGTGTAAACAGTGTGAATTTACTTAAGTGTAAGTGAAGTGCACACATAGAAATGGTTGAGATGGTAAATTTTATATATAGCTATTTCTGGTTGTGATTCTTTTTTTTTTTAATGTAAATTTATTTATTTATTTAGAGAGAGAGATAGAGCGCGCCTACACACGGGAGGGTCAGAGAGACTCCCAAGCAGGCACAGAGCCTATCAGCACAGAGCCTGACACACAGGGCTGCATCTCCGTGAGATTATGACCTAAGCCAGAATCAGGAGGCAGACGCTTAACTGACTCAGTCACCCAGGTGCCCCTGATTGTGTTCAGTTCTTGAGCTGATAGCAAAATTGCAAATACGGTACATTATTTTATATTAACTGAACACTTAAAATTTGCACCAACTTATCTCACCTCTCTGGTGGGAGGGAAATATCAGTTAAATGATTGTACAGTGTGTGTCACACACTAGGAAATAAAGACCTCATATCATCTGACTCTGCTCCGTGCCAGTTCTGTTAAATTTTTTATATTGAAATGTAAGAATGTGTACTTAATGGAAATTTCTGCTTCCTTTTTTATATCACCAGCACTTAGTATCTTGTGGTTACAGAAAAGCTGCTTTGTAAATGTTGAATGAATGAAAGCTCAGGCTCTGTGTTGGGCTCATGCTGGGTGTGAAGCCTACGTAAAAGCAAAAACAGCTTTATTGAGGTCTGGCGTACATGACACAAACCTCACCCATCTTAAGTGTGCAGCTCACTGATGTTTGGTGTATTTACTGGGCTGGGCAGCCCTCAGTGTGACGCGGGTACAGAACCTGCCGTTTCCCCAGTGCGGTCCCTCGTACGTATACCGTTGATAGACGTTCCCACTGCCAGGCCTTAATCTACTTTCTGGAGATTGATTCCATTTCTTGAAATTTCATATAAGTGGAATCCTATGTGGTTTTGAAATTAATCATATTGTAGCATTTATAAGTACTTCATACTTTTTTATTGGTCCATATTGTTTTTATAGACTTTTCTCACATACAGTGCATGTTTTTAGCTTTTTATTTTATTTATTGATTTGACACATTAATTTCACACTTTAAGAAAATTTGCAAAAGTGGTACAAAGAATTTTTATATAACTTTTACCAAAATTTCCCCAATCCTAACATTTCTACTTTAGTATTCTATCTTTCTAATTTGCATTTCTGAAGTGTCAGAATAAATTGTAAACAGTATGCCCTATTCACTTTTAAACACTTCAGAGTGTGTTTTCTAAAGGAAAGTACATTCTTTTATATAACCACAATGTAATTCTCAAAATCAGGATACTAACTTTTTATAGTATTATGAGCTAGTTAACACACTATATTCAGATTCCGTAATTCTTCCACTGATACCCTAATTCAGGCTCACACTTACATTTGCGTTTAGTTTTCATGTGTCTTTATCATCTCCTTTACTGTGGAGCTGTTCTTTAGTCTTTGTCTGTGGTGACCTTGGCATTTTTTTTTAAGAGTTCAGGCCAGCTATTTTGTAGTCTGCCCCTCAGTTTGGTATGTCTGATGGTTTTTCCTGATTAGATTTGGGTTGTGCTAGATCAGGCTGGAGCAGAGGATGTGGGGGGAAATGATCATGGTCAGATCACACTAATAATTCTGGACTTGAGAGATAACCTGGGTTGCTCAGTCTGTTGAGCATCTGTCCAGGTTTGGCTCAGGTCATGATCTCGCAGTTTGTGAGTTCAAGCCCCACATTGGGCCTGCTGCTGTCAGCCTGTCAGCGCAGAGCCTGCTTAGGATCCTGTGTCCCCTTGTCTCTGCTCCTCCCCTGCTTGCATTCTCTCAAAAAAATGCATTATTAAAAATAATTCTGGACTTGATTCTAATCAAGATATTGTGATATGGATGAATTTTAAAGCTAGACAAGGTGGCATCATCATATTTGTTTTTAAAAGTTTACCCTGACTTTGGACTGGAGAATTGATAGCGGTCAAGGTGAATTTACTGTCCCTTGAGATATGGAATACCGGAATACTAGGAGACTGGGGTGGAGGAGCAAGCTGTTACGGCCATTACCATAGTGACTGAATCTCTTCTCTGACGCACACTTTATATATATTACCTGTAATCTGCGCAGTCACCTCCGTTTTACAGAGGGAAAAATGAAGACTAAGGGGATTTAAAAGTGACTTGCCCGTGGCGACTCGCAGATCTATATTCAGATGAGTGTGAATATATGTTTCTTTTTTGCCACATGGTGACGCTTCCTTTCATTAGTTTCTATCTTTAACGCTTCACCTGAGCAGCGTAATTACAAACCTCAGGTCTTTCAGCCCTACTCGCTGCTGCTGAGTTACAACTTTTCCTGCAAAGGGAACTAAACAAGGCCACTGGCAATATAACTGAAGTTACCTCTTTTTTTGAGACTTGTGTCTCGAACATCTTCCTTTACATGAGGTAGATTCAGCATAAAATTATAGCACTTGTTCCTTTCTCTCCTCCCCAATTCTGCTTTCTTGAGCATGGTTAAGAAAAATTAGAGGCTGCCTTGTCTCATGAATTATGTAATTTCTCGAGGTGTTCTTGCTTCAGGTGTCAGGACTTACCTCATATTGTACTTAACCTTGACTTTACGTTGGTATTGATCTTCTGAGTAGCAGGGTTTTATCTCCCATTCACATGGTACCTATTTCTTTGGGTTATTCAGTTCTTTTATTTAGTTACATAATTCTGGCATTATTTTTCTTGAAGATCTATTACTACCACCATGGGAAGTGTAGTCTGTTTTACTTCTCTGCCATTGCTTCATTATTCATAAAAATAAACTCTGCCAGGATTTTCTGACTTTGTGTATTTTCCTACAACCAAATCTAAATTTTTGTTTTAAATAGTATAGCGTTTTGTGTATCTTGTGGGTTATTCAGAACTTCCTTATTTCCTTTAAAGGAAAATTATTTCCAGATTTGCAAGGAAAATATTATGATGGTGTTTTTATGACTTTTACCACATCTTTTCACCAGATGTGTGTCATTTACTTTCATTTCTTGGGGTTTGGGTTGTTTTGTTTTGTTTCTGTTTTTATGTTTTAGGTTCTAGATCCTAGATCCTAGATCACATTATTTGTTTCTTTCTCTGACTTAAAATGCTTTAATTTTTTAAAAGATTTTATTTTTTTAAACTAATTTCTGCACCCAACATGGGACTCAAACACACAACACTGAGATCAAGAGCACAAGCTCTGCTGACTGAGCCAGCCAGGTGCCCATAGTTGTTACTGATTCACGTCCTGTTGGTTATTTTACTAACATATGGCCAACTGTTTCCTTATTAATGGACTTTGAAGTCATTTTCAGTGCTTTGTCACTTTTAACAATACTGGATATGATCCTTCCATGTATGGTCGTAAGTCTTTGTGGCCTTATTTTTGTAAGATAGATAGAAGTGGGATTGTTGGATCAGTGGACCCTAATTTTTTTTCATTTCAATGGATACTTTCATGTTATTTCCGTAAGACAGAGATGAGAAGTGTGGGGAAGGTGGTAATTTTTAGCTCTGCCAACAATCTGTTAAGAGTACTCATTTGTCCATAACCTTACCAGCAGTGGATTTTATCAAATCATTTACTTTTTTGTTTTCTATTTTAAAGTAATTATAGAGTCACAGGAAACTGGAAAAGTAATCACATGTATACCTTACCCAGCTTCCTCCAGTGGTAACATCCTATAACTATAGTGCAACCTCAGAACCAGGAAATTGATGTTAGTACAGACAGTATTGTTAACTAAGATGTGGATTCATTTGATTTCCAGTCTGATCAATGGTATCTTGATTTAATTTTTTCCCCTTAATCACTAAGAAGTTTGGGCTTCCTGTCATGTGTTCTATAGGCCATCTACATGCATGTTTTATGGTTATTTATTCATATCCTTTATCCACTTTAAAAGTTTTTAAAGTTTATTTATTTATTTAGAGAGAGAGAGAGTGAGCAAGCGAGCGCCCACAAGCTGGGGAGGGGCGGAGAGAGAGAGACAGAATCCCAATCAGGCTCCGTGCTATCAGCACAGAGTACGATGCGGGGCTTGAACCCCCAAACTGAAATCACTACCTGAGCCGAGATCAGGAGTTAGATGCCTAACTGACTGGGCCACCCAGGCGCCCCGTTTATCCACCTTTTTATATTGTTTTTTTGTGTTTTCCTAAAAGCAGCTCTTGTTGGACTGTTTATTGTTTGGTCTGCCATTTGTTTTGCAGTTACTTTCACCTTCTTATACTTTCTATAGTTTGGTTGATCTTGTTTTCCTATATAGAGATTTTTATTTTTATTTAGTCAGTGTTTCTCTTTTGGGGTTTTAGATTTTTCTCTCTTATTTAGAAAGGTTTATCTGTCTTGCAGGTGGCATACTATTTTTCTTTTAATGACCTTCTACTTTGTACAGTTTGGCCTTTCATCCATTTGGAATGCTTTGCATATACTGTGAGAGTTCTTTTCCCCAGGGGAATAACAGGCTATGCCAGCACTACTTTACACACACTGTTTTATTTACAATTCTTTTGATTGCTTTTGACTTAAAACCTGAGCAGTTCCAAAGGTAGGAGTGGCTTAAGGCAAGGCTTGATAGAATGGCAAAAGTAACATTGCTAAAATTATTGCTGTTTTCCTTTTTTTATCTTTTCCAGTTCAGTGCCTTTTTGAGTATTGTATTTTTCTTACAATTGTTTTGTGTGTCGTTTACCCCCAATCCAGATACTTTCCTCTTGGTCACATGATTGAACATTTTAGGAATCACTTCCTCTTAGTGCTTTGGGGATGAGAAAGAGTTTTTTCCTGAAGCTTCTCTGCAGAACAAATTTCGTTTCTTAAATGCCCAAGTAAACAGCTCCTAGGGTTGTTGCCTCTGATTAAGTCATGTTTCTGTTCCTGAATCTGTCGCTGTGGGGGTGGGGAATGGGGTGCGCACAGAAACACTGGTTGGCTTTTTCAACCAGGAAGCATGGTTTAACAGCTTGAATTTACACCTCTGATGCACATGGGATTAAATCAGTCTCGACCACATGTGTGAGAGTGGGAGAGGAATAATGTTTCAGGGAGAGTTTTAGGTATTGTCTCCGAAGAGGGAACAGATAGATGCTTTTAAGTTTATTTTTAGAGAGAGAGAGAGAGTGAGAGAGAGCATGAGCATGAGTAGGGGAGGGTTAGAAAGAAAGGGTGAGAGAGAATCCCAAGCAGGTTCCAGGCTGTCAGTGCAGAGCCCAACTTGGGGCTTAAACCCACAAACCGTGAGATCATGACCTTAGCCAAAATCAATGGTTGGATACTTAACTGACTGAGCCACCCAGGTGCCCTGCCCAGAAATTTCTTATATGTATAAACTTTGGGATTCTGACGAGAATTGCAGTGTGTGTGTTTTAAGTAGGCTCCAATGTGGGACTTGTACTCATGACTCTGAGGTCAAGAGTTGTATATTTAACCAACTGAGCCACCCAGTTGCCCTACAGTATGTCTGTTGTTAAGATGGAAATTCCAAATTATAGAAACATAACTATGAAATCAACCTGCAGAGTCTCAACACTTCCTTCAGAAAAATGATTTTTTAAAAAAATTTTCTTGGTTGTCCTCCATCTTCTTTCCAGTTTTTGACCCCCAATACATTCACAATCACCAGAAGACAATGGACCCATGGGTCCTGCTATCCCCACCCCAGACAACTCTTTAGGTGTACCAAAGATGCCTAGCACCGTCTTCAGTAGGCTTATTTGGGTTTTTGAGTGGTATCAGAGAATTAAGAGGGAAAATGGCTAGAAATGTATAAATAAACTCAGGTATTACAGGAGGGAAAAAAATTTTAATTAAGGATGCCACACATTTTCTCTTATATTGCTATTTGTTGTTACATTAGATGAGTACAAAAAGAAAAATAAAATGTGATAACAAAGTATTGTATTTATATTTTTTACAAATAATCTATTATATACCTAAAACTCTCGAGGTTTGGTAAATGTATATTGAAATTAATAAACGGGCACCTAGGTTGCTCAGTGGGTTGAGCGTCTGGCTTCGGCTCAGGTCATGATCTCAGGGTTCGTGGGTTTGAGCCTCGCGTCGGGCTCTGTGCTGACAGCTAGCTCAGAGACTGGAACCTGCTTCAGATTCTGTATCTCCCTCTCATTATGACCCTCCCCTGCTCACGCTGTCTTTCTCTGTCTCTCAAAAATAAATAAAAAACATAAAAAAAAAAATTAGTCAACCGTTAACCAGTGTGCCACGTGGAAGATAAATATTCTAAAGCCTACTTTACCTCTTTAAGAGGTAGATAGATCTCAGTACAAGACCAGTGCATTATATATGTGTATGTGTGGCATATATATATGGCATCATATGTTGTACACTTGAAACTAATATGAGTAACATATGTCAGTTATATCAACAAAACATATAAAAAAATGAATATAAGAGACCATAGAAATGTGTTCTTTCACACCTTAGATTCAGTCTTTGTGCACCGAGATTAATATATATTAAGGAGATTGATATTGTTTATTTGAATCTGTATTTGTGTTCCCCCCACCCCTTTGTTTTACTTCTGGAGATGTAAAGCTTGTGAAAGCTTCTGCTAAATGAAGGAGAATCTCCTTAAAATTTTTTTAATGTTTATATATGAGAGAGAGACAGACAGACAGAGTGTGAGTGGGGGAGGGCCAGAGAGAGAGGGATACACAGAATCCGAAGCAGGCTCCAGACGCTGTACTGTCAACACAGAGCCCGGTGTGGGGCTTGAACTCATGAACCGTGAGATCATGACCTGAGCCAAAGTTGGACCTTAACCAACTGAGCCATCCAGGCTCCCCTCTTTTTTTTTTTTTCCTTAATTTTATTTCAGCTTTATTGAGGTGTAAATTGACAAAATTTGTAAGTAAACAAATTACAATATTTACAAAATATATTTGTAATACTCCTATGAAGTATATGTTTTCTTGCATGTTAGATACTGGATGAGGATTAAGAAAATTAAAGAATTAGTTTTTCTCTAGATACATGGGGATGAATTTTACATCTGTATCTCCATGGCATTCTTTCTGTAGATTGATAGACTTTTTATAGTTTATAAAATGTGTTTATGTGAATTGATGTTGATCAGTTAGTTTTATCTTAAGTCAGTGTTATGTAGGATGCTCAGAGACAGAAACTAATCATTGTGTTCCTCTTGTTCTTTTTTTTAAATTTTTCCTTTGCAGTGGGACTTCCCCTCTTGCATGCCTGAATGCAATGTTGCACACAAACTCCCGAGGTGAAGAGGGCATCTTCTATAAGGTTCCAGGTAGAATGGGCGTATATACTTTGAAGGTAAATATTTTTGTTAGGGTGTCATTTAAAAAGTAAAATCAGGAAGTGACTACATCTAAATGATATTTGCATCAGAGAGACAGAATTCTGTTCTTGAAGAGCTTCTTTTCAGGAAGAGGTAATATGTTCAACTCTGTATCCTGCACAGTTGTTTTACTAATCTGTAGCCATCTATAAGTGGATCAGGCAAGTAATTTTATTTCTTATTCTTTATTATAATGCTGTCTTGAAAGGATGAACTGAAGATGACTTCCAGTGACTTTATAAAGGACCTCGCAACATTTGAATAATGAGTGTTAGCTTGGAACGTACAGTCTTGATGCTTTATATTACTTTGTGATTTTATTCTCCATTCCAACTCAGAGCTGCAACTCTTTTTCTTTTGTAATGGAGAAAGCCAAAGTTCCTACTTCGTTTTGCCAGGTAGTATAAGAACCGGAGTATGGATCCAGATCTCACTGAATTCCTGACTGAGGCTTTGTTCTTTTTACCTTAATAGTCTTCCTGATTTCTAGTTCTGACACTGAGGTCCCTTCAGTGACAAACAGGAAAACCAATTCAAGTGAGTTTGATTAAAACAGTTTATTATACATCTGTCAGTTCTAAGGACACTCAGCGTAGATCCAGGAGCTCAAATGATGTCATCAGGGATGGTCTCTGTTCTTTCTTTTGGCTTCATTCTCAGGCAGGCGCTCTCCTATTATACATGAATTCACTGTCCACCCCAAATCTGCAGGCTGTAAACCTGGAGAGAAAAGAGCCTTAGGTCTGAAGTGGGAGGCCTTCAGTTAGTTGTGATTTGGCTTAATTGGTTTGGTTTGGCCCGTGTCATACTTGAAGAATGAACGCATTGAGGCTTCCAGTTGGCGGCACATAAGTTCATGAGCACTTTTTTTTTTTTTTAATGTTTACTTATTTTTGAGAATGTGTGGTCAAGGGAGGAGTAGAGAGAGGGGGGGACAGAGGATCTGAAGTGGACTCCGGGCTGAGGGTACGTCCTCTGCCAGATGAATTCGGGAAGGGGCTGTGTGCCACAGGAAATTATCAGCAGAAGGAGAATTAATGCTTGGCGCACACTGGCTGTTATCCATGCCTAGTGGAACGCTGTCTCCTCTTTTTAGCTTCGAGCTGCAGTCATCACTATGTTCAGTGGTTTTGTTTAGTCCACTAACATTAGAGAGTTCTAATTTACCTTTAAAACTTTTTTATACACTTTGTTAAACTTCCTGTGATTAAGCGCTCTACTCCCACGGGCAGCTTTTTCTGCTTTTTTAAGTTTTAGTTGTTCTAGACCTTCCATTTGTTAATAACATTAATTAAAATGCCTACTCTATGCTGAGCACTTGTGGAGATGATAAAGAAGAAACTGGGCTCTGATCTCTCGACTCTCACATAGTTATTAAAGTAATTGCATACTGACAAAATGTACTGTGATATAAAATACTGTACTATAAGGCGTCATGATCATGTAGAGAAATAAAGATTAATCTTGAATAAAAGGATCTAGAAAGCTTTTGTTTTTGTTTTAACTTGTAAGATTTGAGTTGAACTTTGGTAGATAAATAATGGGAGGAGAGGCCTTCCAAGGATAAGGAAATAGCTTAAACAAAGGCACAGATCAAAGGATTCAGAATGGATTTGAAAATAGAGTAAATTGGTTGCAGTAATCTGTGTGTAGGCTAGTGTGGTAAGGGGTTGGGGTTGGGGTTAACATTAAGTAAAGATTGAACTTTGGAGGCTTTTGAAGACCCCACTTAGCAGTTTGAGAGGGAAAAAGAGAGATAGCTGAGGAAATGGCAGAGGTTTTTCAGGAAAACAGCATGATCATATCTGTGTTAAGAGGATAATTCAAGTAGGATAGATTTAAGGGTAAAGCAGGGATTGTTTGCGAGAGATAATTGGCCTGAACTATGAGAGTGGTAGAAGAAATAGAGGCAAGGGACATTAGAGAAATAAAATGTATACTAAATGGAGTCAGTAATGATGAGGTGAAATGATTTTGAGATTTGGGGCATGCATGGTTGACCAGTTGATCATGACAGGGTCACAAGTTTAAGAAGTGTTAGATTTGTACTTAAAATACTGGTTGAACCTGTGTGTCAGGACTAACTGTAAAAGTTGTTCTGCATTTTGAAGGAAAGAATACAAAAATATGGGGTGCGTATTGTAAGAAAGTATATGACAAAAAAATGACTCAGAAATGATGGTAGGCTATAAACATAAGTGGGAAGTATCAGTTCCTTACAAGATCAGAGGTTATTATCTTAGCTATAATGTTCTGAATGCCAGTTGTAGGTAGGAGGCTTACATGTCAATTATTTTATATCTGATTATAAAAACTAATTACATGGGAAAATAAAAAATATACTGAGAGGAAAAAAGAACCATCCATAGTTTCATACCTTAGAATTAACATTAATTAATAGTTGATTTATATGTGTATATTTTTATATACCATATACATATATAGTAGTTAATATTTATTATGTTCTTATTATATGCCAGGCGCTGTTCTAAGCATTTTACATTTAACTCATTTAATTTCAGAATAATCTTTTAAGGTAGGTACTATTATCCCCATGTTATAGACAAGTAAACTGAGGCATACAAGGTTAAGACTTTGACCAAGGCTGTATAATTAGAAGATAAAGCCAGAATTCAAACCCAGAAAGTTTTTATTTCCTAGTTCTTGATCTTGTCACTGTACTGTTATATCTCTCATATACTATGCTGACTCACGTATCCTTTCTGATTAGCGATCTCAGTATCCAATGTAGAAATCAAAGATTCCTATGAGTATTTTAAAAAAATTATTCCTTTTGGGGTGCCTGGCTGGCTCAGTTGGTAGTGCATACTGGTAGAGCATGTGATTTTTGATCTTGGGGTTGTAAGTTCGAGCCCCGTGTTAAGAGATTACTAAAAAATAAAAAATAAATAAAAAATACAGTATCTGTTCCTAACCACACTCAACTGAATTCATAATACATAATGGTACATACATGCAAATAATGTGTATATATATATGTGGATGATGAATATATCTACCTTTTATAAAATTTTTATTATATAGTTCTTTTATTCTGAACATTTCCTCATTTACTTGGATTTATATATACCCAGTTTTTGTCTAATTTGAGCCTGTGTGTTGTGCTTGCATATGACTGTCATGTATAATTTTTATCTTTGGATGTAGATGGAAACATTAGCTAAATTGACCCAAAGAAGAGAGATGACAGGAATTCAGAAAATATTGCTGGTTCTGCTACTGAGTCCTATAATACTAAAAATTAATCAGCACAGTTAAGTTGCAAACAATGCATATCAGAAATTTAATTCCTATTTGCTGAAATGGTAATGATTGATCCTAATTGGATGCCTACATTTTCAGAAAGATGTGCCGGATGGGGTGAAAGAGCTCTCAGAAGGTTCAGAAGAAAGCAGTGATGGTCAGTCAGATTCCCAGAGTTCTGAGAACAGCAGCAGCAGCAGTGATGGTGGCAGCAACAAGGAGGGAAAAAAGAGCAGGTGGAAAAGGAAAGGTAAATCCGCCTGATCTCTCAATCAAGTACTGAATGCTCTAGGACACATGCCCTTGTTAGCTCCTCTTTTTTCAGACCCCAGGACAGTCCGTCTCCTTCCCTTCCCCTTTAGATCCGTACCATCCAGTAGAATTTCTTGCAGCGATGGAAATGTTGTGTGTCTGTGAGGTCCAACCCAACATAGTAGCTACATGTGTCTGTTGAGCACTTCAAATATAGCAGTTTGGGAACTGAATTTTTTGTTCTTTAACCTAAATAGCCACATGTGGCTAGTGGCTATCAGTTGGACAATATAGCTCTAGGTTTTACCTGGTTTATTTTCAGTTCTTGGTCATCCATAGCCTCTTTTTTTTTTTAAAGAATGTTCTTATTTTATTTGCCTCTTTAATTGTCTCTTCTAAAATTTGAGCACTTATTGCTTTATCAGCTATATGCTTACTAGGATAAGAATGCTTTTCATTTCTGCTAGCAAAGACTAAATTTAGTCTGATAGTCTTTGCTCTCCCCTGCTTGGTGTCTGCTTTATGCCTTACCCAAAAAACTCTTTTTAGGGAATAATGTCTTTGTTGCTACAACTTCTCAGATGGATTTTCCACTTAAGGATGCATTTTATTACCTGTTGTTGCTGATTATCCATAGCTTCTTGTCAGAGTCTTCTTAAAGAGGGAAAAGTGTTTTCACCTTGATTTAGTGATATTCCAGAACAAAATAGACATCCAAAAGTTTCCCTAGCTTGAATATCCTCTTAGGTTTGTGTTATAGGTGAGCTCTCTTTGGATCTAGGAGCTAGAGTTTTATTTGTGGGAATACTTGATTCAGTAATTTTAGGTGCTTTGGAACCATTGATGTGGAACTGTATCAGAAAAACCGTCTGATTCATTACCATCCCTGCATTCATGCATGTGCTTCTCCTGGAGAGAACTGAGGTAATGGGTGGCATCATTCATGTCCTCTGGGAAAGCTACCACACATGCAGTTTGGGCACATTTTGTAATCAGAGGATTTTAGCTTTCAGATCACAACCACTTAAGAGAGCGACCTAGACCTCAGATACTAGGAACAAGTGGAATAAAATCAAGATAAAGCTAGTACCTGTACTCATTATTCTTGACATTATATATATATGTGTGTGTGTGTGTGTGTGTATATATATATATATATATATATATACATATATATATATATATATAATTTTTTTTTTTAAAGTAAACCCTGTCAATAGTGAAAAGAGATGTGGTCCAGGGCCTTACATTCCACTAAGGATCTTTTTTTGTTGGAAGGGTGGAGCCAAAAGTGTTAGGGGTCTATATCTCCTGATTGTCCTCAGTTTAAACTTTTAAGTTGTGGAAATTGTTGATCTAAGATTAGGAACCAAGCCAATTCATTAAGCAAGAGAAGCAGTTAACAAGATTCATAGTTTCTAGATGTCGCTGGAAACAGAAATCAATAGCAAAGTAGGCCAGACTAGTGAATTTGGGAACAAAATCATGGTCTTGGAGGTCCTCTTTTTCAATAGACACATATGCTGCAGTGGCTGTTGTGAGTAGTGGCTGTTCCGTGTTTGGTAAAGCCTATCTCTAAGAAATTAAGATGAATGTATCGTGATAAAGGCAGGTCTAAGAAATAGCAGTAGAATTCCGTTGTTAACAGGTTAATAGATTTAAAATAGCATAGCCTTGTGCTGTACCTGGCATAATAATAGAAGACATTTAACAGGAAAGTAGTAGCAAATTCAGAATTGTGATCTAGATAAACTGTTACTGAACTGCCTTTGTTTTCATTCATTTTCTAGAAATTATCACAGTATTGAATATTTATCCTCCGTTTACATTGAGATGAGATGTTCCATGAAGCTCTTTTCTCATTATAGGTAGTCCAGTGAGCCAAGAGTAGAATGGGCTAGCTGATGTTTGGAAGCTAAAGATAAGAGGGGCACATGACATCACGTTTACCCTTCGCTGAGCTACCAGTCATGAAGAATGATTTTGTTTCTCATAGAATGTGCTTCTGTCATTCATGGGTCATACATATGGCATATGGCACAGAGAGGTACACTTTTAAGTATACATTATATAATGTGGGGATGTTTTTGTCATCCAGTGCAAATGAAAGTGGAGAACTTGTAGTTAGCAGTGCTAGTGGGAGCATGCCGCAGAGCAGTTCTGAATCAGTTACAGTTATTAATAAAGCCGGGTAATTGTGCCTATTCCATTTTCTTATTTAGGGCTTTTACTCTCAATCTGACATCACTTTATTTCAAATGCATCGTAAGACAGGAAGAACACTGAGATAGTATCAAAACCCACTTCCTTTTATGTACAAAAATAAAGAGCTCTGACAGCAAAACTGATACTTCTAGTTGAAAATCGATAGAACCTTTCTTGATAATAGGTATACCTTTCAGCCAAATAGGGACAGAGAACAGAACTTTGAAATTCAGCCCAATATTAACACTAGTTTATTGATTTCCACGTAAAGTGGATGAACTTAGAAGTTTGTAGTTTTGGTTCCTAATTGTCAGACAGGAAACAATGTTCAGAGAAGAGCTTTATGGAATTCCACGCCAAGGTAAGGTAGAATAAATCCAGAAAAAAATGATTAAAGTCAACTTTTTTGTTGCTTTTTTTTGTAAGATTGTAGCCAAGCAAAGTCTCTGCCCTTTCCCCAAAATAAAATATAAATATTGCAGCATGAAGCAAATATAGAAGTATTATTTTTATCTTCTGATAGAAGTTTTGTTAAATTTTGGCCTGCTTTTGAAATGCCTTAAATGAAAAGTTAATTATGTAAAATATACCTTTTTACTTACAAGGAATTACAAATTCTTTCTAGGGGCATGATCTAATGTTAATTTTACTGCTTATATAGAACTACTTTAAATCAGAAATTTGATAAATACTGTGTTTGGAGGTATTTGAAATACCAAAGACCTGCCTGCCCTGTAGCATCATTTGTATGTGTAAGTTTACTAAGTGAGGCTGATTATGTATAGAAATGTCTCCTTTAAAAAGTATACTGAGGAGAAAAACTCCTTTGGGCAAAGTTAACTCATGTGGAGAGAGATCTTTGAGAGAGATGTTCTCTTTCTTGTCTGGTGTGGTTGGTGGCTGAGTCAGGGGTTTTAGCTCTGTCCTGTACTAAGGATGGCTCTGCCGTCAGGACTTGGATAGCGAGGGTGCCCAGAAGCAAGGAAAGGTGTTCAGGTATGGCCTCTCCAGCTTTGATTAGGGGGTAGTTTGAATATTAGTCAGTAGCCGCGCCCTGCTAGTTTGAAGGAGACTGCACTCAGTGCAGGAAGAAGGGACAAGTTAAGTCTGCTAACTTCTAGAAATGAAATTCTTCCAAAAGAACTATTGTAGGGAGGAAAAACACCTCTTCCTTAGGAGAAGAATTCCTGTTTATGAAGATTAAAACGGTTTTGGATACTTAAGTTGTTTTCAGTCTTTCAGCTATTAATCCTTCAACTACAGAAAGCTAAGCTTCAGTTGTAATGTTACTGTTTCACTATTTCTGATAGTATTTCTTTAAAAAAATTTTTTTTAGGGGCACTTGGGTGGCTCAGTCGGTTGGGTGTCGAACTTGGGCTCAGGTCATGATCTCATACTTGAGTTCGAGCACCACACCGGGCTTGTGCTGACAGCTCAGAGCCTGGAGCCTTCTTTGGATTCTGTCTCCCTCTCTCTGTGCCCCTCCCCAACTCACACGCTGACTCTCGCTCTCTCTTTCTCAAAAAAAAAAAAAAAAAAAGTTTTTTAACATTTATTTATTTTTGAGAGAGTATGAATGGGGGAAGGATAGAGAAGGAGACACAGAATCTGAAGAGGCTGCCGTCTCTGAGCTGTCAGCATAGAGCCCAACACAGGGCTTAAACCCACGATCCATGAGATCATGACCTGAGCCAAAGTCAGACGCTTAACTGACTGAGCCACCCAGGCACCCCTCTGATAGTATTTCTAATACTTCAGAGGGCCCATCGAATGCGTAGAGGAAAAAAGAAAATAGGGATTATTTACTTAAGGCCTATTCAAGGCATCTAGTGTGGATAGTCTGTATCCTTTTGACTTGTTCAATATAATGATCATCCATTGAACTGGAAAATTCTCAATGATATAATATATCTGAAAAGTCGTCCCTTCTGAAAGCATACTCAGTGGGTAGTATCAATTCTCCAACAACCGGAAACTACCTGACTAAACTATGTAAAACAGGGTTTAATGCACCTCAAGTTTTTATTTTAAATATTTTCTGAAAAACTAATTACGAGGTTGCTGGGCTTTAAAAATCAAATTGTAACTGCTGATCTTTTTATCAGAATTTGTTAATATTATATCTGTGTATTTATATGAAAGCAAACATTTTTGTTTCTGATTGATATTGAATATGTTCTCTAAATAAGAGTGCTTTTAAGCTGTTGAGCAGTCCACATTGGAGTACCAATAAGTCAGGATATAATCTTGGGAAGTATTGTTTAGGCCATTAGTTTATTTACAAAATCGAAGAATTGTCTATTTAAACTGCTTGCCACACTTATTCATTCTCCAGTACATATGTACTATTTGCCAGGGATTTGGGAAACCAATTTGTATAAGATGTGGGCCCCATCCATATCTAGAGGGATAGAAGAAGAAGCAGACAATTAGCAAACGAATTTAATAAGTAACATCTGTGTCATGTTATGACAGCATTAGAGAAGGGAGTAGTTAACTTTACCTGGGTTAACAAGTATTGTGCAAGCTATAGAATATTTTTTTTAATGTTTCTTTATTTTGAAAGAGAGAGAAATTGAGCAGCAGAGGGGTAGAGAGAGAGGGGAAGAGAGAGAATCCCAAGCATGCTCTGTAGCTATAAGTGCAGAGCCTGACCAGTGGCTCAACTCATGAACCATGAGATCGTGACTTAAGCCGAAACCAAGAGTCAGATGCTTAACTGACTGAGCCACCCAGGCACCCTAGAATAATATTTTAATATACTTCTTTCTGTTGGGAGTATAACCTCTGAGGTAGATAGGAAGTGTTATGGAAAGAAAACACATATAAAGGCAAGAAGGTAGCACATGTATACAGTGTTTTTAGGAAGTCATAGGATGAAGTAAAGTTTGGGTGGAAGAGGGGATTTGTGGAAAGAAAGAACGGGAAAGAAGTAGGGATCAGACTTAATATATAGTGCTATTTATAGCACTGATGCTCCGTTATTTATAGGGTATTGATGTGCATAAAGTAATGTTTTTTAATGTTTACTTATTTTTGAGAGTACAAGCAGGTGAGGGACAGAGTGCAGGGGGGTGGGGAGGTTGGTGCCAGAGGATCAGAAGAGGGTTCCATGCTGACAAGAGAACCTGGTGCAGCGTTCCAACCTGCGAACCACAAGATCATGACCTGAGCCGAAGTCTGACACTTAACTGACTGAATCACCTGGGCGCCCCCATAAAGTAATTTCCTAGGAGAATTAAGAAATGAGGGGTGCCTGGGTGGCTAAGTTGGTTAAGCATCCAACTTTGGCTCAGGTTATGATCTCATGGTTTGTGGGTTCAAGCCCCACGTTGGGCTCTGTGCTGACAACTCAGAGCCTGGAGCTTGTCTTCAGATTCTATGTCTCCCGCTCTCTCTGACCCTCCCCTGCTCATGCTCTCTCTCTCTAAAAAATAAATTAAAACATTAAAAACTTTTTTTTAAAAATAAAAAAGAAATGTGGTAGTCTGGATTAGAGAATAGCAACCCTGCTGACTCTTTCACATGTTCATAGGCACAGAACAAGAGGAATAAAATGTTTGCTTATAGACCATTTGCTCTTGGTCTCATCCTCTTGTCCACTTAAGATCTGAGTTAATATACTAGCTTTTTAAAAATTTTAACTTTTATTTCTTATTTTAATAAAGCTTATTTTTGAGAGAGAAAGCGCGTGCACGTGTGCGCACATGGACATGAGTGTGAACAAGGGAAAAGGGCAAAGAGCAAGAGGAGAGAGAGAACCCCAAGCAGGTTCCTTGCTGACAGCACCAGAGCGCGGGGTGGGGCTCAGAAACCACGAACCGCAGATCATGACCTGATCTGAAATCAAGAGTTGGACGCCTAACCACCCAGGTGCCGCTTATTTTTTCTATTCTATTATTTTTTTCTTTCAAGTTTTTATTTAAATTCCAGTTAGTTAAATATATTAGCTTTGATTTGCTTTTCTACTTACTAGTGTTTATTGTTATGTCTCTTCCTATTGGATGGAGGCCCCCAGATGTGGGGCAGTAGACAGTGGAAGAATTCACCTGAGGCTGAACAGAGGAGATGGGGTTTACTGAACACGTCATACACGGAGCAGGAGCAGCAGGCCAGACTCCGGGGAGAGGCTGTCTGCCTTGAGGCAGTAGGCCGGGGCTGCTTTTAAAGGGGGAAGGTCAGGAGGTGTGGGGGACAAATGGAATTTTCCCTTTTTTTGGTAATTGTGCCCGGTTGTAAGCAGCCCACTGGTCAGTTACTGCCCATGGATATTTGGCCATGAGGCGGCTGATGTCCGGATTCAGCCAATGGGTTGCCTTGCTCTACATTCCATTGCTCAAGCCCGTTTCCTAAAAGTGGACTTTACATTTACACATTTACGTTAGTTCAATTCATTTCTGTTCACTTGTAGGTTAAAAGACTTTATTTCTATTTTACTGTTGAAAATTATGTGTTTTGGGTAGCAGATTTTCTTAATGCAGGATGAGATTAATTGGTGAGATTAGTTGGTTTTATTTGAAGTTAAAAGTATAACCGGTGGTACAGAAATGTGAGGGATTATTTTTCTCTAAGTGCCACTTTGTGAGATAGTATTATAAATAATGTCTCAGGCCTTGTGGGACCTGTGGATCCGCGCACCGGTGTTTCAGTGTTCAAACAATGGGGACCTATGAAACCCAGAAAAGTTGGAATGGAGGGAGAGCAAAAAACCATAACAGAGGTTTGATTTCCCACCGCTTGGTGTTGGTTTGAGAACTAAGGAAATACAGTGTGTCTTGCATGTGAATTTGTGAACTAAAAAGTCTTATGTGCAAGCACACATTCTGTCTACCAAGAAATAAATGTAATTCTTTTTTTAAAAGGATTATAAACAGAGACTTGATGAAGTTAAAATGCAGCCTTAATGTTTATTTTCCAAACAGTGTCCTATTCTTAATATCTTTATCTTTTAGGATGCAGCCCTAGGAAATCTTGGTTCCTTATTTTGTAACTGTGGTCCCAAGCCCTTCCCGCACACCCTCTGCCCTGCCTCCTCCCTGCCCTTGCTAGCTGGTTTATTCTCCAGCTTTTCATCACAAAGGACCATTCTCTTCCCTTCTGCCATCCTTTGTGCACCGAGACTTATGTAAAATACAGTAAAAATGGCCTAGCAGTGTCAGATTTCTATGAAAGTATCTAAATGCTCATTCTCACTTTTGTTATTTCTCTTGTAGCCAACCAGTCTTTGCATTGTATTTGAATGTCAATGGTTTAGCTGGACCACATTTAAACAGCAGTGGTTTAGATGATTTGTCAGCCTTCGAAACCATTGGGAATGCTGTTTTTCTTTAACAGGGAAGGAGGAAAAATATAAAATGCTCTTGCCCCCCCCCCGCCCTTTTATTGAATTGAGAGTGGAAAATAACCGCACCTCCATAAGTAAATAATTAACTGTAGTGATCCTCCACCAGCATTGCAGAGGCATTTTCCCATCTCCAGCCACTGCAGAAAAAGTAACTTCTGCCCAGACTGTGTCACTATAGATTAGTTTTGTCTGTTTTAAAATTTTTATTATATATTCAAAGAAGTGCATGTATCATAAGTATACAGCTTGTTGAATTTTCACAAATGGAACAACACCATGAACCAGCATTCAAGATCAAAGCACAAAACATTGTCAGCATCGTAGTAGCCCTCTCTGTGCTCTCCTAAGGTTTCATCCAAATTCTTAAGGATATTCAAAAGCTCCCTTTTTAAATTTTTAAAAAATTTTAAATATTTTTATTAAAAAATGTTTTCTCTTTCATGTTTATTTATTTTGAGGAGGGAGTGGGGGGAGAGAGAGAGAGGGAGGGAGGGAATATGAATGAGTCCCAAGCAGGCTCCTTGCTATCAGTGCAGATCCCAGCATAGAGCTTGACCTCGTGAACTGTGAGAGCATGACTTGAGCCAAAATTGAGTCAGATGCTTAACCTATTCATCAGATTCTTAAAACTGAAGAGTATTCTGCTTTATAAATATTTTCTAGTACCTCAGTATGTTTCTTTTCTACCATTGATTAACATTATTTCTAGTTTTTACCTATTAACTTTATTGTGAATACTTCTGTGTATGTCTTCTTTTTTTTTTTTTTAACTCATTTCTTTTGGATATGTATTTGGGAGCAGAATTAAGTGTAGTGTCTACTGCCACACAATTTTCCAAGGTGCTTGTACCAATTTATAGCCCTACCGGTAATGCATGAGAATTCAGCTAATATTTCACATGCTCACTACTTGTCAGTCTTAAATTTTAGACTTCGGTTACTGTGTAATAGTATCCCTTATGGTTGGTTTTAAGTTCTATTTTCATGGTGGCCAACAGACTTGGACTTTTTTCCATTATTAATCATTTAGATATCCTCTTTTATGCAATGCCTTTTCCAGTGTTTTCAATTTTTCATCGTCGTCTTTTCCGTAGTTCTGCATATATTCCCTAATTGAATATGTATCTTGTAAGTAACTTCTCCTCTGTGGCCAGTCTTTTTACTCTCTGAAAAGTTTCTTTTGATGAATATAGTTTCTCAATTTTAATATCATTCAGTATATCCTTAAGAAAATTGCCTCTCCAACTGACATGAAGATAGTTTCTTCTGGTCCATAAAACACACCTTAACAGACTTAAAGGGATGGAAATGATATAATGTCTGCTGTCAGACTGCAGTGGAATTAAACTAGGAATCAGTAATAGAGGGACACCTGGCTGGCTCAGTTGGAGGGGTGTACAACTCTTGATCCTCTTGGTCTTGAGTTTGAGCCCCACTGGGATGTAGAGATGACTTAAATAAAAAAAACTTGGGAAAAAAAAAAGAAATAACACATGGATCAAAGAAGAAAACTCGAGAAATTTTTAAATATTTTGAGCTGAATGAGAATGAAAACAAAATGTATCAAGATTCATGGTATGTAGTGAAGAAAACAGGGGTAGAGGGAGCAAATAAAATTCAAATTAAATCTAAGCAGAAGAAAAGAAATACTGAGAATTAGCAGAAATCAGTGAATTTGAAAACAGGATATTAGTAGGAAAAAAACAATGAAACCAAAAGCTGATTCTTTGAAAAGATCAATAAAGCTAAGAACACTAATTATGAATATCAGAAATTGAGAGGCCATCCCCAAAGATCCCACGGACTTAAAAGGATAATAGAGGAATACTGTGCACAGTTCTATGCCCATAGATTTGATAACCTAGATGAAATAGATCAGTTCCTTGAAAGACACAATCTGTCAAAACCCCCGCAAGAAGAAATAGACTGTCTGAACCTGCCTGTGCCTGTTAAAGAAATCGAATTAGTAATTAGTTACCTTCCAGAACAGAAAACACCAGGCTCACTCTGATTCCCTGATGAATTCTACCAGAGTCTCTGTGAGTCCAGAATTACACTAACACCAAAGCTAGACAGAAGAAAACAACAGATCAGTGTCTCTAATGAATATGGATGCAAAAATTGTCAACAGAATAATTAGCAAATTGAATCCAATAATTTAAAAAAAGAATTATACATCACCACCAGATGGGATTTATCCCAAGTGTACAAGGCTGGTTTAACATTCAGAAATCAGCTAATGTAGGAGCATCTGGGTGAGTTACAGGCAAAGCTTTTATCAGGAAACAAATCAGGGTATTGAACACCTCTTACCAAGAAATAAAAATAATATACATACAACATACAGCCAAGAAAGCTAGAACAAAAAAATACTAACAAAGTGAAGCAATATAAAGCTGAGCAAAAACGGAAATGACTGAATTTGAAAAGGGAACAATGACAGAAACAGTTTCAAAATAAATCAATAAAAGAAACAAGCTTTACTGACTTTTTTTTTGAAAAGAGACATTCATATACAAATTCAGGTTGAAGTAAATATCAAAACAAAAATTTAAAACCACAAGACTTCTTCACAAATGATTTTGTAGGAAAATAGAATGCATAAAAATGGAACCAAATCAAGATAGAAAATCTAAACAATAAATATTCATACAAAGAGGGTTATGGAAGAGCTCTCCTTCAAAAGAATACATACTTAAATGGCTTTTCAGGGGGAAATTCAGTGTTTAAAGACTATATGTTTAAAAATCAAACAATCCCAATGTTTTAAAAACTATTCCAGTGCAGGAAAAAAAGATCATCCAGATTCTTTTTGGAAGTAAATTTTTAACTCTTTCCAGAAAGTACACAACTGCCTTGTGAATACCGAGGGAAAATCTTAAAGGTTAAAATACAGAATACAGCCATAACATTAAAAATATTATAGATCCTGGGGCACCTGGGTGGCTCAGTTGGTTAAGTGTCTGACTTTCGGTTTCAGCTCGGGTTGGATCTCATGATTTCTGGGTTCAAATCCTGAATCAGTCTCCACACTGGTGGTGTGGGCATGCTCTCTCTCTCAAAATAAATAAATAAACTTAAAAAAAAAAGTTATGTATCCTACACAAATGGGGTTTTAGGTTGTACATTTGATTCATTACTGGAAAATCCATTACTAGTTATCATACTAATAGAGCTAATATGGAAAATCTTAACATCTCTCTACTTGTTGTAAAGGCCTTTGTGTAAAATCAGTACTCAATAAAATTGAGAATTGATGGATACTATTTTAACATAATAACTTAAAAAAAAAAAAACCAACAACATCTTAATGGGGAAACACCAGTGGCTTGTTCTTAGGTAGAAGAAGTCAAGAACAAGGTACCCAGCATCTCAGTTCTTACATTTCAATACAAGTAAGCCAGAGAAAGCCATTGGAACAGTGAGCAACAAAAAAAGGGGAAAACTGCTCCTCTGTGTAGATGATACATATGACTGACAAAAGAATCAGTGGAGATAAAGTCTGGTAAAGAAGATAATTTAGTAGAGTAGTAGCAGGATGTAAGTAAAATTAATATATATGGAAAAAGGGAACACATTCAAAATAACTACAACAGCAGCAGCTCTGCGCATGATCTTTGTAAGAAATGTTTAAAGGTATTAGAACGGAATTTCCAAAAAGGTGAAAGTGGGTTCCTTTTTCATACTCCAGGATAAATTTCAAACAAATGAGAGAATGTAAAACATGAAACCAAGTAGTAAAAGGAGAAAACATGAGTGAGCGCCTTTTAAAACCTGAGTATAATAAAACTTTTAAAAACTGTTGCTTCTGGAAGCATATATTTTTATTCATTGTTTTAGCAAACCCACCTCAAAGAATCAGTCCTCAGACACTGTCAACAAAATAGCATAGCTTAAAAGTAATGTCTTCTCAATCACGTGGAACTAGGGACACAGATTCCTGGGCTCCACCTTCAAAGTTTCTGATTCAGTAGATCTAGGCTGGGATCTAGTAATTTGCATTTCCAACAGATTTTTTGATACTGTGTTTCTTGGTACAGTACCTTAAGAACCACGGGCTAAGACATTGCTCTAATGAGAGCAAAAGACTAGAAAGAACGGACATACTCACCGAAGTCTGATTGAAGAAACTATGGTACAACTGTACAGTAGAATTCGGTGCAGCTATTAAAAAGGATGTGGAATATTTCTGTATTCTCTTCTAGAATGTTCCACAATATATATTAATTTAAAAAATCCAGATTTTGGACAGCTTATAGTACATGATTATTTTGCTTAAAGAAAGGAATAAAAGTATTAAAATATATATACTATGTTTTCACCAAAACAGAAATACAGTAAAACAATGAAAGTATACAATTAATATAAATGATTTCCTAAAGAGGAAGAGACGTAATAAGGTAGTGTAGATTGGGGAGGGAGCTAGCCTTCGCTTTACATTGTTAAAACAAGTTTTTAAAAGGTACTTTCTAGCAATATGAAACAAAGCAAACTCATGTATATGTGAGATCTCTGGCAGAGAGACACAAATGCGTTGTTTGGGATATATCTTGGGTGTAGGGGACCAGGCACGAAGAAATCTTAAACTGTATTTGAGTAGTCGTATTTTCAGTAACTATAGTGTACAGTTTCTTTGAAACTAGATCTATATTAGAAAAGCAAATTAATAATTACAGTAATGTTATCAGGAACCAGGGTTATCAGGGAAGAAAAGTAATAGAATTATAATCAGAAAAGTTAAGTGACAGTCTGTAATCTTAAAACTGGTTTTAATCTTAAAGCTTTGGTTTGTAATCTGAAAAATTTGGTATCTATGCATGAATTTTTCTCCTTCTTAAAGACCTTTCAGGGGGTCTGGGTGGCCTAGTCGGTTAAGCCGCTCACTTCAGCTGAGGTCATGATCTCATGGTACATGAGTTTGAGCCCTGTGTCGGGCTCTGTGCTGGCAGCTCAGTCTGGAGCCTGCTTCGGATTCTTTGTCTCCCTCCCTCCTTGCCCTTCCTCAACTTGCGCTCTGTCCTTCTCTCTCAAAAATAAAATAAACATTAAAAATTAATAAATAAAAATTTTAAAAGGACCTTTCTTGTTCTAAACATTAAAGCGCTAGACCCTGTGGTAACTCTTAAAGCAAGTGAGCACCCCATCCTGTGCAGCATGTGGCCTGATTAATACCATTTGTTATTTGAAAGATCTCAGTGGTCCTGGGAGAAGTGGCTGATCCAAGTTGGGCAAAACAAAACTATGCAAGGTTGCCTAGGACCCTCGCTGTGTTAGATGGCAAGGAGAAGCAGTTGGTTACTGCTGAAGTCCTGTCCTAACGATGGTTTACACCTTAAAGGCTCTCAAACTAACTCAAAAGAAGACAGTCTGTCAAATTTGCAGTGATCATTTTTGATTTAAACATTTCAAATATATAACATCTGTGGATTGATAATGGCACTTTAAGATCAGTTTACATACTGTTCTTTTTCTGAGCTTACTATTACAAATTACCACAAACTAGGTGCTTTGAAACAAATTTATTTTCTCACAGTTCTGGGGAATGGAAGTCTGAACTCAGGTATCAGAGGGCCACCCTCCGTACAGAGTCTCTAGGGGAAAACTCTGTTTTTTGTATTTTTTAGCTTTTAGTGGTTGCTGACTTACTTCCCTTGTGGCCACATCAGTCCAGTCTCTGCCTGTCTTCTCACTGCCTTCTCTTCTTCTTTTTTTTTTCCCCCCACTGCCTTCTCTTCTTCTTTTTTTCCACCCCTCCACTGCCTTCTCTTCTCTCTGTCCTCTGTGTCATTGGATTTAGGACACTGAGATAATCCGGATGATCTCATCTCAAGATCCTTAACTTAATTCCATCTGCCTAGACTCTTTTCCCAAATAATGTAACATACACAGATTCTGAGGTTTAGGACATAGCTTTTTGGTGGCCACCATTCAGCTCACAACAAATACCCACTCATTCTAAAACTAGTAATGAGTTTGAAGGGCGGCTTGGTCAATTAAGCATCCAACTTGGATTTAGCCCAGGCCATAGTCTCAACCGTTTGTGAGTTCCAGCTCCACTTTGGGCTCTGTGCTGACAGCTTGGAGGCTACATGGAATTCTTTCTCTCCCTTTCTCTCTGCCCCTCCCTGGCTTGCACACACGCATACTTTCTTCTCTCTCAAAATAATGATAAAAATTAAAAAATGAAAATATACTGAGTTTGAATCTTAGGTCTGAGTCCTTTGGCAAACTAATTAAATTTCCTGATACATAAAATTTAGATATCACAATATACAGAAGAATATGTACATTTAATGTTTATGTATAAATATATATCCTTAAAAATCTTTTCTTTTTCTGGGGCACCTGGTGGCTCAGTTGGTTACGCATCTGACTTTGGCTCAGGTCATGATCTCATGGTTCATGGGTTTGAGCCCTGTGTCGGGCTCTGTGCTGACAGCTAGCTCAGAGCCTGGGGCCTGCTTCAGATCTGTATCTCCTTCTCTCTCTGACCCTTCTCTGCTCACACTCTGTCTCTCAAAATTAAATAAAGATTGAAAAAAAAATTTTTTTTAATCCTTTTGTATTTTTTATTTGTGCAGAAAAAGGTCAGCAAGGATGCCAACCCAAATATACTTAGTTATCTATTAGGGTAGAATTGGAGGAGTTTGGTGGGAATAGAAAGAGGACTTGTACCCACCTTCCAGGGTAGTTCAGGGAAATCCTGCTCACATGAACCTAGCGTGCTATTCGATACATACAAGATACTTACTTTTGGTTGCTCTTATTAATAAATTGTGTGTGAATACAGTGTAGCCACTAAAAAGAAATCTGAGAGGGAACTTTCTCAGCGTGTGATTAAATCTTTGTTGTTTGTGGTTCTGAGTCTGTAATATTTGAAAGGACAAAGTTTCATAGACATTATGAGACCAGTACTTGGTATTAAGTCACTTCTGGGAGATACTTCTTAATTTGGTGGGTCCTGAAGTTTTCATGATTTATTTTTACTGGCTTCAAGATCTGTTTATGGTTTCCTTTGTTAGAACGGGCTTTTGCCTTAACGGGGAGCAGTCCTCACAGTTTGCCCTGGTAATACAGATAGCTTTTATTGTCTCTTTTTCAGGCTGGAAAGTGGAATTCTTATATTCTCTAATGGAATTATTTTGTTTGTTTTCTGTTGGTTTTTCAGGCAGTATTTGAGGTAGGTAAGGGAATGTATAGTTTAAATTTCTGTAAACCATTGAAGAGAAAGTGAGCATAGTCAAATAGTATTAGTGTTTAACTTTCTTTTCGTATGTCCCTTTAAAGACATGGGTTCAAATGAAAAACAATAGGCAATAACAAGAGTTGGTAAGGATTACAACCCTCATACATTCCTGTGGAATTCTAAAAATGATACAGCTGTTTTGGAAAACATTTTGACAGTTCCTCAAAAAGTTAACCATCGAGTTGCTGTAAGACCCAGCAACTCCACCTTAAGATGTGAACCCAGGCGAATTGAAAACATCTGTCCGACATAAAGTTGTGCTCATGGGTGTTCTTCCCATCGTTGTTCAGGATGGTCAAAACTGTAAATGACCCAAGTGCTATTCAGCCAATGAATAAACACAATGCAGCGTATCCATACAATGACATATTATTTGGTGATAAAAGGGAGTATTGATCCATGCTTTAAGATGGATGAAACTTCAAAACACCCTAAGTGAAAAAGAAAAGTCCCAAATGAGCACATAATTGTTTGGTTCCATTTATATGAGATATCTGTCTAGTAATAGGCAAATACATAGGGACAGGAAGTAGGTCAGTGACTGCCCAGGATTAGAGGCATGGTTAGGAGAAGCAGGGGTGACAGCGAACCAGTCTGGGGCTTTAGCTCAGGAAAGCTGGTATTTTTTTAGAATTGGAGAACATAACTAGACTGAGGGTGTGGTTTCTTTTTGCCGCTTAATTATCTCAAGAATTATCCTATTTTACTTTTGTTACAATATATTACAATGAACTTTTCTAAACATCACACTTATTTTATGTCAGTTCTTTCCCGTATATAATCCTTGTCATAAGGGTTGGGATGCAAAGCCACTACCAAGTATGACAAGGTACCTTCTTAATATTATCTGCTGTTGTCCTCTTTAAATGTTATCTACTGCGTATTCCTCTGTTAGGAAATCTAAGAATCCATGGAAATGCTGTTCTCCAAAACTTGTGTATTCTAATGAACCATGCTTCTGCATTTTTGTGTCAAGTAGCTATCTACCAGCATCCTTGATATCAGGTATCTTAAAGCTCTTTGGCCATACCATGGGATGCCATTTTGCTCTCCAGGCCGTTTTGGTCCAGCTGCCATGGAAAGGGGAAGGTGTTAGTAAGCATGCTCTCTCCAGAGCCATAACTAGCAGTAACAATTATTATTTTACTATTTTTATTATTTTTTTAAAATTTTAAATTTTTTAAATTTATTTTTGAGAGACAGAGCGAGCAGGGGAGGGTCAGAGAGAGAGGGAGATACAGAATCTGAAGCAGGTGCCAGGCTCTGAGCCGTTAGCACAGAGCCCAAGGTGGGGCTCAAACCCACGAACCGTGAGATCATGACCCGAGCTGAAGCTGGACAGTTAACCGACTGAGCCACCTAGGTGCCCCTATTATTTTTATTCTTAAAATTTTTTTTAAGGTTTTTATTTATTTTGGAGAGACAGAGACAGTGCGAATAGGGGAGGGTCAGAGAAAGGGAGAGATACAGAATCTGAAGACAGGCTCTAGGCTCTGAGCTAGCTGTCAGCACAAAGCCCGACACAGGGCTCAAACCCACGAACCGTGAGATCATGACCTGAGCCAAAGCCAGACGCTCGACCGACTGAGCCACCCAGGCGCTCCTATTTTTATCCTTAAAGGGTCTCAATCAGCAATCTCTTTATCTTTTATCATGAGCTACATGCACTGCTGAACTTTACAGAACATAAAAATGTAATTATTATAAGAGATTTAGGCTCTTGAAAGGAAAACCCTCATTCACCTACGACTAAGGTTTGGCTAAGCTCTGCTGCGGTATAAAACAAGTAATGATGAAGTAGAGAGGGGCATACCCTGTGCAAATGTTCATTGCAGCCATTATAGAAATCCTAAAGTACCCTCACACTCTGCCTGGGAGGCCTGAAACTACTGATTTAAGAGATGGAGGAATATAAGAATTAAAGCCGTTCTAGAGTTTTTGAGGTGGAATGGCCTTCTTGCCCTCATTTTCCATTCTGTCAGCCCAGGACCCTTCATGTTGTCATTAGATTTACCTGAAGACATACTGTACAACAGATTCTAGAATCCTTTCTAAATTTTATCTAATTTGATGACTCATGGTTTATATTTTTCCTGCTTCAATCAGTCTATTGAAAAATCAAGAAATGAAAAGCAATGAATACTAACACCCCTCCCTCCCCCATCCTATCATCCTTCACTAGAGCTTTCTGAGGAAATAAACTGAAAAGGGAGGCTGTTTGCAGTAGAACTCCAAAAAGAAGATCCTTCCCAAAAGTGTTTGGTCACAGTTCTTAATACAGGTAGCAGAATATGATTGGGGAAGGAATGGTGCTTGATATCAACTCTGATAACCACCTTTTTTATTGTCATTTTCCCCCAACTAGTGTCATCTAGACTGTCACAGCCATCCTCTCCCCAGTCAGGCTGCCCGTCACCTACCATTCCAGCAGGCAAAGTCATTTCTCCATCACAGAAGCACAGCAAGAAGGCGCTAAAACAGGTAATCATGCTAGTCTGTGTTTAACAGAAGTATTATTTTCTTGATTAAAAGTGCATGATTGTGGAAATTATTGAAAATTTCTTGAAAGGACATTAGGTCCTTTTAATGAAAAATTTCATGTAGTTTCCCAATTTGGATTTAATAATGTATATACGTCTGTGTTATAGGTTTGTGGTAGATAGTTCTTCTGTTACATTTAAAATGCTCTTCATTTCTAGGGCGCTGAGGGGCTGAGTTGGTTGAGCGTCTGACTCTTGATTTCGGCTCAGGTCATGATCTCACAATTTGTGAGACTGAGCCCCTCATTGGTCTCTGTGCTGATTGTTTAGAGCCTGCTTGAGATTCTCTCCCTCTCCTTTTTCCTTCCTGCCTCTACCCAGTGCGCGCGCGCGCTCTCTCTCTCTCTCTCTCTCTCTCTCTCTCTCTCTCTCTCTCTCAAATAAATAAATAAACATTACCCAAAAAAATGCTCTTCCTATGTTCCTAACCTGCTGAGAAGTTTTTGTTTGTGTATGTTTGTTTTAATGTTTATTTTTGAGAGAGAGAAAGACAATGTGAGTGGGGAAGAGGCAGAGAGGGAGAGGGAAACAGAGCCTGAGGCAGGCTCTGTGCTCTGAGCTGTGAGTACAGAGCCTGACGCAGGTGAGATCCTGACCTGAGACGCTCAGCCAACTGAGCCACCCAGGCGCTGGCGCCCGTTTGTTTGCTTTAAGTTATGACTAGATGTTGAACTTTTTAGGTTTGTTTTCTGCAGCATTTATTGAGATGATCAGGTAGCTTTTCTTTTTAAATCTAATACGCAGAATTCCATGGGTAGATTTTCTAATGTTAACATATACTTAGCTTTTTGGAATAAACTCTACATGTTTCATATTTTTGACAATGTTATAAAATTTTTTTTAAGGTTTTTGTTGTTTTCTTGTGCAGTTTTGGAATCAGGATCATTCTAGTATAATAAGTTGGGTAGCTCTCTCTGTTTTTCTAGATTTTTGGAAAACAATTATAGAAATTATTATTTCCCTAAAAAGTCTGTACATCTCACCTTTTAAACCTGTTCTAGCATTTCAGTTTCACCTATTGTTTGTGGTCTCATTTGATTCCTGCTTTTTGAACTAATTTTTGTAAAAAAGGTTTCTTCTGAAATTTCTCTTAGAAAATGGTCCATTTCACGTGATTTTATTTTCATTTTTTATTATTTAAGTTTATTTATTTTGAGAGAGAGAGAGCATGTGGGTGTCTGCGCTTGAGCCGGGGAAGGGCAGAGAGAGAGGAAGAGAGAGAACCCTTGTGAGATCATGACCTGAGCTCAAATCAAAAGTCAGATGCCCAACCAGGGCCCTGAGCTAGCCCGGCTCCCTTCACTTGATTTTTAAAACGTGTTTGTATGTGGGGCAGTTGGCTGGCTCGGTCAGTAGGGCATGTAACTCGATCTCAGGATTGTAAATTTGAGCCCCATGTTGGGTATACATAAAATAAAAAAAAAATTGTTTAAAGTTGTATGTAGCATTCTTTTACGTCTCCTTTTGGTTCCTTAGTGTTCTTCCTTTATAAAGTATCTTTTTTTCTTGGAGGCTACTTAGCCATTCATCTATTTTATTGGGCTATTCAAAGACCTAACTTTCAATTAAAATTTTTTTTTGAATTTTTTTTTTTTTTTTTTGATAGAGACAGACACAGTGTGAGCAGACAAGGCGCAGAGAGGGAGGGAGACACAGAATCTGAAGCAGGTTCCAGGCTCTGAGCAGTCAGCACAGAGCCCGACATGGGGCTCAATCATGATCTATAAGATCATGACCTGAGCTGAAGTCAGACAGACTGAGCCCCCTGGGCACCCCCAGTTTTTTAAAAATGCAAATGATCTATAAATACAGACTCACTAGTAATTAATGGAACCTTAACAGACCACTTTTATCCTCAGATTGGTATATACTAATATCAGGCAGTGGCAAGCCTGTAGAAGAATGGCTAATGGTAGTTTGCTGCTGGAATATATATTACCGTGGAAAGAAATTTTGTGATGTCTGTTGAAATTTTATTTCATTTTTAACGTTTATTCATTTATTTTGTGAAAGAGAAAGATAGAGCACGAGAAGGGGAGGGGCAGAGAGAGAGGGAGAGAGAGAATCCCAAGTGGGCTCCGCACGGTCAGTGCAGCCATGAGATCATGACCTGAGCTGCAGTAGAGTTGGATGCTTAACTGGCTGAGCCATCCAAGCGCCCCTGTCTGTTACAATTGTAAGAGCACATATCCTATGACTAAGCATGTGAACATTTTGGAACTTAGGTTAGAAAAATACAACTACGCATACCAATTATTCATGCACAAAATATTTGCATTAAAGTTTGTAATAGCAAAAACTTGCAAGTAGCCTTATGTATATCAGTTAGGGAATTCTTATGTAAATGATGGCACATCTCTATGCTGGATAGTTATGCAAGGTTAAGTGTCAGTAATGTGGTTGTTTTGTATATATAGACATGAAAGCATCACCACACTGATGTAGAATCACTAAAATTAAGTTGTATAACAACATGTAGAGCATTGATAAAAAGAAACATCTGCAAAACAATATTATATTTTTAATAGAAATACACTCATAATGTCAGTGTAAAAAAAAAGCTCAATATGGAAAAATAAATTGATGTCTGTAGTTATCTCTGAAGATTAGGACAAGACTGAGTGATCGTCAAGAGGCTTTATGTGTGAATTAAATGGTAAAGATCGTAATCATGTATTATCTTATATAACTGAAATTTTAAAAATTACGTAGGTCTTCAAGTATTTAAAGCAAAAGTGCTTTTATTAAAAGAGTTTCAGAAATTCAATAACATTAACTGCTGTCTGCCTGGATAATATCGTAGTACTTGTATTTTTATAAATACTTTGGAAGATTTTAAGAAGTATAAGATGTTTCTTTCCATAGGAAAAAGTATTTTCCTAAAAGTATTTTCCTAAACCTTGTTTGATAATCCATGACATGTTTACAACTCCTGTATTATACTCCTGTAATCCCAGGGGCCAAATATATTTAAAGAATTCCAGTATGGGAAATTATTATTTTGTTTTATAAAGTAAGGCCTTGCGTCCAATGTATATTTTTTATTGTGTTATAGTGAGGAAAAAATTACTTCAGTATAAGTTATCCTTTATGGCAAAGAAGATTGGGGTTGGGTTTTTTTTTTTTGCTCTTTGTTGATTTTTTAATTTTTTTAAATGTTTTTTTATTTTTGAGAGAGAGAGAACATTAGTGGGGGGAGGGCAGAGAGAGAGGGAGACACAAAATCTGAAGCAGGCTCCAGGCTCTGAGCTGTCAGCACACAGCCTGAGTCAGAGCTTGAACCACAAGATGATGACCTGAGCCAAAGTCAGATGCTTAACCAACTGAGCCACCCAGTTGCCCCTGGTTTTTAATTTTAAAATACAATTAGGAACACAGTTTGTAAACTACTGAGGGAGGAAAAAACTGAGTACAGATCCTAAATAGAGAGGCTATAAGTTACTCTGTTTCCATCATGTGTCTGAATTTATATGATGACAGCAGAAATAGATGAGATGAAAAGGTTGTTAAATTTTGCACTAACCTCGAATGATCTAGATATTGTGAATGACCAGAACAGACTCTAGTGGCTGCCACCCAGGAAGCCTGGAAACATTTTCTGTTCTGATTGCAAAGGATGAGAGATAAGCTATAATCAGTAATCAGGCAACACTTACTTGTTTTTTAAGTTTATGTATTTATTTTGAGAGAGAAATAGTATGACTCAGGGGTAGAGCTGAGAGAGAGAGAGAGAGAGAGAGAGAGAGAGAGAGAGAGAGAGAGAGAGAGAGAGAGAGAGAATCCAAAGCAGGCTCTGGGCTGTCAGCCCGATGGGGCTGGGCTGTCAGCCCGATGGGGCTTGACATGGGACTTGAACGTACAAAACCATGAGATCATGACCGGAGCCAAGACCACGAGTCGGTCGCTTAACCAACGGAGCCACTCGGGCGCCCCGACACTGATAGTTTTTATTGTGCTCTTGCCTTGCCTGCTGTAAGTGTCGTAGGGGAATGTAAGCCAGATACCTGACTCACTCAGTTAGGTTTCCCTTTGACAGCTTAGTCAAGCTCAGTTGTGGTACTGTGCCTCTACGACATAGCCAGGGAGGAGCCAGGGAGGAGCGCGGACGAGCAACGGGAGAAAACTGTATTGTGCAGAGGGAATGGGAACCACGTGGCTGGTTGTTCCACACTTTTCTGCATGATGCTTTTGAAGGTTGAAGCTTAAACTGGCAATTTAGCAAGGTCATAGATTTCCAATGTTTTCTTGAAATGTTGCTTTACTTTCTTAGTTTCTGTGTCCTTTTAGCTTTGAGTTAAAAAGTTGCCCTCATATTTTCTTGACTAAAATCCAAGAAGGTAACTGTCTTTTTATTCATTCTATCTAGCTGAATGCAGTAGTTGAATGAAATGTATTCTAGAAACAAGCTAGAAACATTAAAGAAATAAAAATAATTCTGAAATAGCAAATAGGAACCATACTATTCTTAAAACCAGTTTTTTCTTGGGGTCCTGGGTGGCCCATTCGGTTAAGCCTCTGATCATGGCTCAGGTCATGATCTCACAGTTCATGGGTTCAAGCCCTCCATCAGGCTCTGTGCTGACAGCTCAGAGCCTCGAACCTGCTTTGGATTCTGTGTCTCCCTCTCTCTGCCCTTCCCCTGCTCAGAGTCTTCCTCTCAAAAATAAATTAACATTAAAAAAACAGACAAAACTGTTTTCTAACCTTTATTCTCTTCCATTTCCTGCATTGCTGTACATTTCAGAGGTTTTAGTCTTTGGACCAAATCTTAACTGCTCTTACAGGAGATCAGAATAAGTAGTTATTTACAACCTTTTGTTCAAATGTATCACCTCTGAAATATATGTAAGCTCAATATTTACGTTTATATGTAGAACTGATGCAAATGGGAATCTTTTGGGTGGAGGGCTTAGAATTTTGTTTCCAGAAATGATTGAAAACCTCTAATTTGTTGCTGCAAATGTGGAAAGTCCATGGCTTACTGGTGATTTTTAAGTTCTTAAAATGTTCGTGAATAATTTTTACATTTATATAAAGGAGTAATACTGCCAAAAAAATATTCAGACTCTTAAAGTATCATTCAGACCTTGTGTTTAATTGGTTTAAGTTAGGTTTTTGTTTACTTTGATAGCTTTCAAAGAAATGGAATGCTCAGTCTGCCCCTCACCACTAAAAAGCAGTCATCTACTCTTTGTTATTACTACAAATGGATTTGTTTGTTGCTCACAGCCGGTTTTCCTCTTACAGGCTCTGAAGCAGCAGCAGCAGAAGCAGCAGCAGCAGCAGTGCAGGCCAGGCATGTCCGTCTCCTGCACGCAGCCTCTCTCCCTGAAGACTGTCAAAGCGGCCAGCGACTCTGTGTCCGCCAGACCTGGTAGGCAGGCCCGGGGGTCTTCTCGGTGGAAGTGTCTTCTTCCCTTATTTTTGTGGTGTTTTTCCACATTTGGATACCGTACCCTTTAATTTTAAATTATTATGCTTATTTACATAGTCTGTTTACCAAATCATCAATATAAATCCTCTCAGGGTACATGGGAAACTTTATACAAAATCATCCTGCAGTTATGAAAAAATACATCAGTGAGATATTCATGTTAGGTGAGATCAGGGACTGACTTCCAAGGGGTCTCACCTAATAATATTTGGAAGCCTCTAATCTGCGACCTTAAAAAGGTGATGTTACCAACATACTCAGACCAAACTTCACCCATTTTCTCCTCTAATGATAAAATATTTTCCTGAGAATATAGGCTACCTTTGAATTTCCATCGGATATAAAAACAGGCCTTTGGATTTTTGTTGTTGTTTTGTTTTCCATCCAAACTGGGTTAGATATAGACTTTGTATTTGTTATACAATTCATTTTGACGCTAGCTGATTATATGGGCCTGCCAAATTTAAACTGTCTTACAGAACTTTGTATTTTAGTTAGGAAGGAGATTTACCACCAGAAGCAAATAATGTGCTTTCTTCCAGAAGAGAGTCTTATTTTTTAACTCTGAATTTTCAGACTCAATACGCATTTGCAGGATCACACTGCCTCATGTTTTTGAGGCACTTTTACTTAGTGTTGAATGATTTGTTTGATTGATTTATTTCTGTCTGTAACCTCAGTGTCACCAGTCTTTGATATATTTTTCTCCCTTAGCAATATGGGAAGGAAAGCCATCTGATGGGCAATCAAGCAGCCCTCAGAACTCAAACTCTAGCTTTTCTTGTTCGGTTCAAGTGGAAAATCCCTTGCTAGGCTTGGGGAAGAAGTCATTCCAGAGGTCTGACAGGCTCCACACAAGTAAGTTAATTGACAAAGACGATACTGCATCTTAATTTGTCAACTGGGTGTTTGAAATTCAGCAGCTGTTTTGTGGTTTAGTTCTTTTCCTGACAATCGGTTGCTTTCTCCAGCATTATTAGTGTCTTGTTTCTGTGTGCAGAAAGGTAGAAGGACTTAAAATTAAACATAGTAAACTGCCCCTTTTTTTCCTGCTCCCTTTGAAATCCCAGTAAGATGAGAATATAGAAATCTAAAAGATTACATCCATAAGGGCGAAGAAAACAAGGAGACAACAGATGGGCAGGCAGTGTCAACAAATTTTGAAAGATGAAAACTGGATGGAGTTTTTCACAGAGCTGAGCAACAGATGCCAATAATAAGCAAGCCAGTTAAAGCTGCAGAACACCAGCCAGATTCCAGAATAGGAGGTGGCCGTGTGTCATAGTACAGAGGGGTGAATGAAGCCTTGGGTTGAAAAGACCTTTTTTGAATGTTAGTAAGAAGCAGATTGATGTTTATTTTGAGGTGAAATTAAATCCTGTAGACATCAAATTGAGAGATACCACTAATGGCTGAGGGTAGATAACAAGGCAGTATGCTGAAATCAGGGGAATGAGCAAAAATACAGATACCAGCAGTGATCATCCTTCTGTTCAGCTTCCAGAATGCTAGTAGGAAATCCTCTTTCTACCCCCACTACTTCCTTCCTCCCTGCCCATCCTGTGTTCTAGCAGAAAATGGATAGGTTGATTCCTAAAGAAATTGAATGGCCTTAGAGGAAAATTTGCAGACATTTTTATAGATTGCAGTCTAAATACAAATCATCTTGGTCACACTTCTGTGGAGATCACCAATCTATAAGACCTACCCACCTATATACCCCAAATTCCCAGTTGGCCTTTTTTTAGAATTTAAAAAAATGTTTTTAATGCTTATTTATTTGTGTGTGTGTGAGAGAGAGAGAGAGAGAGAATGAGAGAGAGCAAAAAGCAGGAGAGGGGCAGAGAAAGATGGAGACACAGAATCTGAAGCAGGCTCCAGGCTCCAAGCTGTCAGCACAGAGCCTGACGCGGGGCTCAAACCCACGAACCGTGAGATCGCGACCTGAGGTACCTGAGCCGAAGAGGATGTTCAACCAATTGAGCCACCCAAGTGCTTCAGGCTTTTTAATAGAAAATGTTTATTTGTGAGAGAGGACGAGAGAGAATGTCTGCATGCAAGTTGGGGAGGGGCAAAGAAAGAGTAAGACAGAGAATGGAAGCAGGCTATCGGCTCGAAGCGCTCAGTGCAGAGCCTGACCTGGGGCTTGAACTCCTGAACCATGAGACCCTGGCCTGAGTGGAAGTCAGATGTTTAACTAACTGACTGAGCCACCCACGCCCCTCCAGTCAGCTGTTTTGTTTTTGTTTTTGTTTTTTAATGGTGATTTTTCACAATCTCCTTTGAAGACCTCCATCATAAGACACAGAACCTGAAATACAGATTCAGGAGAAAACAGACAATTCAGGAAAATTTTAAACAACCTTAAAAACTATAATATTCACAGAAAGAAATAAAAGATGATATTGCATCTATGAAAGAATAGACTACTGTTTTAAGACAGAAAAAGAGTTCTAGGGTACTAAATAATAATGTAGCTTAAATAAAACATTATAATGGAAATACTGAAAGGTAAAGAAACGTCTTAAACATAGGGCAAAAGAAATACAAAAGGAGAGCGAAGGGAAGAAAATTGAAATACAGTCTAGAATGTCTAATGTCTAAAATAGTGGGACCATCAGAGGAGCGCCTGGGTGGCTCAGGTGGTTACATGTCTGACCGTTGATGTCGTCTTAGGTCATGATCTCACAGTCATGAGACCAAACCCTGTGGCAGCTCTGCACTGGGTGTGGAGCCTGTTTCAGATTCTCCTCTTTCCCTCCCTCCTCTCCCCTGCTTGCTTGCTCGCTCGCTCTCGCGCTCTCTCGCTCTCTCTCTCAGAAGAAAAAAAATAAAACCTTTTTAGGTTTGCCTGGTTGGCTCATTTGGTTTAGTGACCTGACTTCAGCTCAGGTCATGATCTCATGGTTCGTGAGTTCAGAGCTTGGAGCCTGCTTCAGATTTTGTATGTCTCTCTCTCTCTTTCTCTGTCTCTCTGTCTCTCTGTCTCACCCCTGCTTGCACACACTCTGTCTCCTTCAAAAATAAATAAACATTTAAATTTTTTTCTAAATAGTAGGGCCATCAGAAAGAACAGAAATTGAAAGGGGGCATGATAATAAGAAAAATAATATAAGAAAATTCCAAGAAATTGTAAGTCACAGATTCCAGAGTAAAAGTGTACAATTGGTGTCAAGAAACCCATTCCAAGGCACATTCTTCTGAAATTTCCAAGTATCCAGGATAATGAGAAGATTCCAAAAAAGCCTCCAGGGAGAAAGAAAATACTTCACGTACAAAGATGAACATTGAGATGAACATCTCAAAAGCAGAATAGAAGCTAAAAGATAGTGTGGCAATGCTGACCAGATTGGAAGACGTCATTGTATACCCACTTGTATATTCCAGACCCTTCCAAACTATTAAGTGTAAGAACAGAGTATTTTCAGACAGCCTCTTTGGGTTTTTCCCCCTTGTTGTTGTTTTTTTATTTTACAAATTATTTATGAAAAGTAACTGAGAATTCCTGAAATCTGAGGGTACCTGGCTGGCTCGGTCTGTAGAATATGCATCTCCTGATCTCTGGTTTGTGAGGTCAAGCCCCACATTTACAAATAATAAAGTCTTTAAAAAGAGAAAAGGGAATAAAGAATTCTTGAAATTGCCTTTCTGGGATTGGTTTAAATTTTGATTATGGTGTTTTTGGAAAATTAAGCTACGTTATGGATATCTAGAGACATTTCCGGCCCCACAGGAGCTGTGGCTCAGGTGTCCAGGCACCTGCAGAGAGCAGAACCAATTTAACTTGTCCTTGCGCCCCAAGAAGATGCGAAGAGAGGTACACAGCAGGTCAGCGGAAGTAATTTGAGGACTCCCAGGTGCATTATAAATGAGGACATGTCAGAACCACGTCTGCACGTTGCTGGAGGCGCCAGCTCCTTGCCTTCTTGTCCTTCTTCTTTGTAAAAACCTGGTTCATTCCGGGTGGGTTGTAAAATGGTGCATTTTTCTTAGAGGCAGTATCTGAGCATACCCTTTGATCATCAGTTCCACTGCCAGAGATTAAATATATTCACTAATTAAATAACTACTTCTAGAAGTAATATTGCCAAACATGAGCTCCTGGACATGTGGCGATGAACAAAATTTCTTCCTTAAGGAGACTATATTCTACTTAAAGCAGTCAAAGTCACAATTTTAGTATTGCAGTAGAAATGTAAATGTAAAAAATTGAGAAATTATGGACTGAGAATTTCTGGCTTGCATACTAACAAACTGGGAAAAATTAGCCATAAAAAAAAGCATGATGTATCCACGTTTTATTACTTCATGGCCAAGAAGTAAATGCAGGTTCGTCTTCTCATGCAGATAAGCATTAATGGAAATAATATGGGAATTTTTATACATGCCACAGTGAGTATTTTCTAAATAGATGGAAGAAATTGTACATTTTGTGTAAAATAATTTACACAAAACTTTTTTAGTTAATATTGGTAGTTTAACTTCAATAAAATTAATGGTATATCATATATTTTTATATCCCAGATTCAATTGGAAAACTAAATATAGCCCAGATGTCAAGTATAATACAACAGAATACGACAACCTAAACTAAAGGAAAACAAACAAACCAAGTCCTTTTAAGGGGACTTCAAATTTAAATTCTAAATTCTAAAAATGAGCCAGTTTGTCTGAGGCTCATAAAAATACCCACGGACACTAGTTGATCAGTAATAGAACAGACTAATTTATAACACCTAAGTCTCACTTAAGGAGTTAAGTTAAAATTTTAATGGGGTGCCTGGCTGGCTCAGTTGGTAATCCACACAACTGTTGATCTTGTGGTTGTGAGTTCAAGTCCCATGTTGGGCGTAGAGCTTACTTTAAAAAAAAAATTAAAAATTTAACCCTAGTTTGACTCAGATGTGAAGGTACAAAATGAATGCAAAAATAGTGAAAACTGTTCAAGGAGTGCTGGCACTCTCATTTCATCAGTCACACGGGGAAGCAAAAGTAGGGCGTTGTTCTCAGTCCCTGGGGCCCTCGCAACATTGGTTTTGCAAACCAAAAAATGATCACCTTTGTGATCATCAATGGGTATCTATTTAAATTAGTCCTGGAATATGATGCAGCTTTTTAAAAAGAGTTAGCTTTGCAGGTGGATAGTTTGGAAAGATGTCTAAGATTTTCTGTGAAACAGGAGACTATAATTTGTATGTATATTGTGATTTCACTTCAAATTAAAAATGTCATTTTTGGGGTTTCTGGGTGGCTCAGTCTGTTAAGCATTCCGCTCCTGATTTTGGCTCAGGTCAGAATCTAACAGGTCATGGAAATGGCCCCCCTGTGGGCTCTGCACTGACAGCACAGAGCATACTTGAGATTCTCTCCCTCCCTCCCTCTTTGCCCCTCCCTTGTATGTGTGCTTGTATATTCTCTCCCTCCCTCCCCCCCCCCTCTCTCAATGAACTTTAAAAAAAAATATACGTACACATACATATATATAAATATAAATAAAATGTCCCTTTTGGTAGAAAGCTGGGAATATAGAAGCCTTTACTTTTCCTTTATATATTTTGGTACTATTTTAATTGGGGGGATATTTCCCTTTATCTCTCAAATTCTTCTTTTACTATCATCCAATTTGAAAAAGTCTTAAAATTGGGGCACCTGGGTGGCTCCGTTCGTTAAGCAGGTAACTTCAGCTCAGGTTATGATCTTGTGGTTTGTGAGTTCGAGCCCCACGTCAGGCTCTGTGGGGACAGCTCAGAGCCTGGAGCCTGTTTCAGATTCTGTGTCTCCCTCTCTTTCTGCCCCTCCCCCACTTGCATTGTCTTTGTCTCAGAAATAAACAAACATCAAAAAAAAATTTTTTTTAAAGAAAAGTCTTAAAATTTTTTACTGTGATTTCTCCTCTGTCCCAGGAATTATTTTGAAGTTTTAAAAATAGTCTTAAGGGTGCTTGGGTGGCTCAGTTGCCTAAGTGACTGACTCCTAATTTTAGCTCAGGTCATGATTTCACAGTGCATGAGGTCAAACCCCATGTCAGGCTTTGTACTAACAGCGTGGAATCTGCTTGGGATTCTCTTTCTCTCTCCCTCTGCCCCTCTACCCTTGCTCATGCATGCTCTCTCTCTCAAAGGAAATAAACAAACTTAAAAATTTTTTATCTTAAAATACATAGGGATTTGAGGGTACCTGGCTGACTCAATGGGTAGAGCATGTGAATCTTGATCTCAGGGTCATGGGTTCAAGCCCCACATTGGGCTTAGAGATTACATAAAAATAAAGTCTTTAAAATATAAATATATATAGGAGTTTTTATGTTCTTGTTATGAACTTTTAAATACCTAGTAATCAGAGATCATATGCTGTGTGATACCTGTGTCTCTACACTACAGTGCTGAAACAGCAGGCTCTGGGACCACAATGCCTCGGTTCACATCCCTTCACTCTAACTTCATGGTACAATTTTGAGCAAGTTACTGTTAGACCTCACTTTCTTCATTCGTGAGATGTAGAATAAGTTTCCTACTTCATAGGGTTACATGAAAAACAAATGAGCTAACACATGTTCACCCTTAGAGTAGTGCCTGGTGCTTCTGAAGCCTCACAGAAGTGTTTGCTGCTGCTGTTACTGGTCATTGTTGTTAGAATTACCACTGATCCTACTTGAGATTTACTAAGACCTGATCGTGCTCATTCCTGATTATTTTATCCCCATCTTTACAATCACATTCTTTATTTCTTTAACCCTTCTATACAGCACTGTTTTGTGTTCTGTGACAGTTGGAGTAATAGCAGTACTTTTGGTTCTAACCCTTTTATTTTTGGTTTCTGTTGATTCTCTGTCACAGTGGCATGTCTGTTGGTTTCTCAGGGTGGTCTTTGTGACATAGTGCTGGGTTGTAATTTGTAGGAACCCTATGAGCCTAACTTAAGGGAAATCCTTTCTGCCTAAGATACTACTATTGGGGGCACCTGGGTGGCTCAGTCGGTTGAGCGTCTGACTTGGGCTCTGGTCATGATCTCGCAGCTCATGAATTCGAGCCCCGAGTCAGGCTCTGTGCAGATAGCTCAGAGCCTAGAGCCTGCTTCAGATTCTGTGTCTCCCTCTCTCTCTGCCCCTCCCCTGCTCGCTCACGCTCGCTCTCTCTCTCTTTCTCTCTCAAAAATAAATGATATTAAAAAAAAATTTAAAGAGATTACTTTTGTTTCTGCTTCATCCAGGAGCAGATGTTATGCACATTCAGGGTTGTGTAGCTTTATGCATATATTTCTAAATGTAGAATTTCTGGGTCTTAGATTCTTATGCACGTTAAAATATCAAATTTTCAGGGTGCATGGATGGCTTAGTCGGGTAAGCATCCAACTTCGGCTCAGGTCATAATCTCACAGTTCGTGGGTTTGAGCCCCGTGTCGGGCTCTGTGCTGACAGCTAGCTCAGAGCCTGGAGCCTGTCTTCAGATCCTGTGACTCCTTCTCTCTCTGACCCTCCCCTGCTCATGCTCTCTCTCTCTCTCTCTCAAAAATAAATAAAAATATTTTTAAAAATGTTTAAATATTAACATTTCTTCTAATAAGATTATACTCATTTGGGCCCCATCAGTAATATTTGAAAATAGTCTTTGCTTTTGCTCTGTGTAGTCTCAGCATTATATTGCACTTTTTGCCATTTTGATAGACAAAAAATGTTCATTGGTTTAACTGAAATTTTTAAGATATTAATACCATAGCATCTGTTCATGGTCGGTCAGTTGTGAATTGCCTGTAATTCCCTGTGCTTATTTTTTTCAAGGCGATGTATCTTTTTCATTTTGATTTATAGATGCATTAGAAAAACTTTTTTTGATATCTAGCAACCTATTTATTTATTTAATGTAAGCTCTAGGCTCAGTGTGGGACTTGACCTCATGAACCTGAGGTCAGGAGTTGCATGCTATACAGACGGAGTCAGCCAGGCACCCCGTATCGATGCACTTTTAATATGAAGAATAATGAAGTTTTGTCAGGGCTTGCAAATATTTTTGGCAAGTTAGTCTTTTGTTTATGATTTTTTTTAACTATTTATATTTGAAACTTTTGTGTACTGAAATCTGTCAGTCATTTGAAAGAATATAACCTAATTGTGAACAAGTTTCTTGATACCACTAAGCTATTCAGTCCTAACATTTTTAGGTAATGAAAATTGATGATAAAACGTTCCATGGAAAGGGAAAAAGGATCTCAGTAAGATTTATTATATAGATTTGAATTTTTCTGAAAAATTTTTTGGTCATTTTGCATATGTGCCACACCTTGCTTTTGTTAGTCTTGGAAGAAATTTGTAAAAACCTTAAGTATTCCCTTCTTCACCATGTGATATTTAAAGTAGTTACAACTGTCATGTTTTTACACTGCAGAGCAAGCTGTACTTTATAGAGAGAAACGGGAATGTAAAGGGGACCTAAATGATTCTTCTCCCTATTATAGGACAAATGAAAAGGACTAAATGTGCTGAAATTGATGTGGAGACGCCAGACTCCATTCTGGTGAACACAAATCTGCGAGCTCTGATCAACAAACACACCTTCTCCGTGCTTCCCGGGGACTGCCAGCAGCGGCTGCTCCTGCTCCTCCCGGAGGTGGATCGCCAGGTGCGTGTGTTTTCACGAGGAAGCGGTTTCCCAGGACCCTCCGGAGGCCTTCTTCACTCATCCCCTTTAGAACTCCTGAAAGACTTTTCAAATAGTTTTTTATGTATGCTTGTAAGGAAGTGGTATCAAAGCTACTGAACAAGAAATAAGAATGTTTTTATGGAAGTGTTCTTAAGAATCTTGCCCTCTAAGTCCCTTACAAAGGAAAAAATCTCATAAGAAGGTCAAGATTATGGAATAAAATTTGTGTAGCTATCGTACTCGATAGATGTTCATTGAATACAGTTCAGGAGGAAGAGTTGTCTTATTTCAGACATTAAACAGGGGTTCTTGAGTGGATTTTTTGAAGGGAGTAAGAGTGTTGATTATTTTTATTCTTTTGTTAGATTTTTGAAAAACAAACATTTATTGTTTTCATAATAAAGAACTTAGAGGGGCACCTGGATGGCTCAGTGAGTTAGGCATCCGCCTTGGTTTCAGTTCAGGTCACGATGTCGTGGTTTGTGCCTCATTGGGCTCTGTGCTGGGAGTGCAGAGCCTGCTTGGGATTCTCTGTCTCACCCTCTTTTTCTGAGCCTCCTCCACTCTCTCTCTCAAAAATTAAGTAAACTTAAAAAAATATATGTGTATACACACACACACACACACACAAACACACATATATATAAAGGATTTTTAAAACCCAGTAATACATTACAGTCATAAAAAAGATATCTAGAAGAAATACCAAATTTGAGAAGAGTCTGGGAAGGGACCAGGGAGATTTAGGTTTGTCCGGAATTAGGTGAAGGTAAGAGACTTAGGCTTTCATCAAGGAAAGAGTTACTTGCAAGTCACTCCCCACGTCTGATCATCTGTTACCTCCTCTATAAAAGGAAGATAGGACCGTTATGATTTTCTAAGATTATTCAATCCTGAGGGTGTTTAAATTCTGAGTTTTCTTTTAACTTCATTATTTTCAAACACATACTGTGTTCTAAGTAATCTTATAGGCCCTCCCCCATTTTTTCTAATCATAGAAACAAGATGAGAAAGAGAGGTTTTCCTAGTTCACAGTAAAAAACTAGATATACTCCCTAGTTTATAGTCAAATTAAGAGAGTAAGCAAGCTACACGCATTATCCTAGCTAATTGACTATAATGTCAAAACAACAGATTTCTAATTCTGAAAATGATCTTTCTATTCAACTGTATTGCTACCACTGTCAGTCACCTCGGGCTGTGAATGAGCACATGTGCAAGCAGGTCAGATTCTGTTTTCAAAGACACCAAGTAAGTCAGGTGCACCGCCAGCAACAGGGACAAAGAAGTAAGCAGGCTGGTCCTCCCCAGCTCCTTAACCTTGACCCTCCTTAGAGAAATTACACCTTTTGGGTTGCCTAGTTATTGGTCCAGACAAGTTAGGAGCTGATGTTTCTGCGGAGGTTTTAGAGAACTTCTCAGTAGGGATTGCCCTCAGCTCTATGTTAAAGACTCAGGCTTGGGAATAACAAGATAGGACCTGACTGAGGGCCCGTCTCTAGAACTCTAGTGCAGCTTCCTTAGAACTGTCTTTTGACTAATGGTCCCTATCCTCTCTCACAAGGAGGCCTGCCCCATATAGGTTTAGAATTAAAAGGGATCTTAGAAGTTATCTATTCATCTTCCCATAGAGTGCTCCTGTGGGGAATTCTTTTTTTTTGTTTTTATGTTTATTTATTTTTGAGAGAGAGAGAGAGAGAGTGTAGCAGGGAAGGGACAGAGGACCTGAGCCAGCTCCATGCTGACAATTGTGAGCCCAGTGTGGGGCTCGAACTCACGAACTGTGAGATCATGACCTGAGCCAAAGTCAAATGCTCAACCGACTGAGCCACCCAGGTGACCCTATGGGGAATTCTTATTACGGGTGTTAACTGGCCTTTTTCAATTATGGTGGGACCATACAGAAATTTGAGAAATAATGTCCTTATCTATAGAAGTGTGGAACGCCAATCAACTTCACTGTCAGATGCAATTTGGAGTGTTTATAGAATTCTGGGTATTACTAGGATGAAACATTGAAAATAACATTTTGGTATGTGGAGTGCCCTGCCATGAAGTAGGAAAACATTATTTAAACCAGAGAAAAGAATATAGGAGGGGCTTGGACCACTCTTTAGGTATATTTGAAGGTCTGTCAAATGAAAGAGGTAAACTTTTTTTGTGTTTCCAGAAAGCAGATGTGGAGTTAAAATAACATTATTATTATATATTTTTTAATAGTTGGCGCTGTTAAAATGCAGTGACCTGTGATGGAGTAAATTGCTCATCACTGGGCTATCCATGCAGAGGTTGGCTGACCTCTTATAAGAGGTCTTATAGGGAAGAATTTAAATTCTTATAGTTCTTAGAAGGGAAAACTGTTACCCCCTGCCAACTCCCTATAGTACAGATCAGTAGTCAGCATACTGTAGCCCATTGGCCAGTTTCAGCCCACTACCTGCTTTTGTAGATAAACTTTTATTGGCATATAGCCACTTACATTGTTTACATATTGTTTGTAACTGAGATCACGCAGCAAGGCAGAGTTAAGTAATTGCAACAGAGGCCCTATGGCATTGCAAAGCCTAACATATTTGCAGTCTCTCCTTTAACAGAAAAAAGTTCATCAATTTCTGCTCTAGAGCTAGGAAATGATAATGTTGGCCCAGGTAGGCATAGAAAGTGAGGTTCTCAATTCTTAGGATGTCCGAATAGTTACACGTTTTCTTCAAAAAATTGTTTTTGACTTAAAGGTTACATTTAAGTTTTTAATATATCTAGAATTTTTTTTGTATTGCTCTGAAATTGGGATTCAACTTTATTTTCCACTAAGTAATAGGTAGCCAGTCTTTCTACCACTACATATTTAACATAATGATGTTTAGTCACAGTTTGATATACCATCTTTGTTATATATTTTATTCAGTTATATGCAGTCTGAGTTTATATGCACTCTCTCCTTTTCCACTCATTTCTTTATTCCTTCCAATCTGGTAATGATAGTTTTGATTACAGTTGCTTTGTGTGTGGTATGTTTAATAATTGGAAACGCAATTTTTCTTATTTTTTTCCATATGAACTTTAAAATCATTTTGTTGGGGCACCTGGGTGGCTCAGTTGGTTGAGCGACCAACTTCATCTCAGGTCATGATCTCACAGTTTGTGGGTTCGAGCCCCGTGTCAGGCTCCATACTGACAGCTTAGAACCTGGAGCCTGCTTCCGATTCTGTGTGTTCCTCTCTCTCTGTCTCTCTCCTGCTCATGATCTGTCTCTCTCTGTCTCTCAAAAATAAATACATGTTAAAAAAATTTTTTTTAAATCATTTTGTTAATGAAAGATCTGCCGGGGATTTTGATTGAAATGTGGATATTAACCATGGGGAGAGTGGCAATTTTATTAAGTTTTTCTGTCCAGATTTTTTTCATATCTTGTGTTTTATGTCCTTTACTAAAATTTTATAGTTCTAAACCAAGATAGGAAATCCAAAATCTCTAAAAAAAGAATTTTAAAATCTTTTGGGAAGACATCACAAATCAAGTCAGGAGACTAATAGATTGGGGGATATATTTTTAATATGTGTTAGTTTTACTATGCATACTATGTAAAAGAGTCTCACGGTTTAATATTAAAAAATAAACAGCCTCATAGAAAAATGAGCAAATGGTAAGAATATCACAAGGTTTCAGATTTCTTTCTGAAAGAAAATTTTAAATGTTTATTTTTGAAGGGGAGAGAAGGGGGCCGGGCAGAGAGAGAGGGAGACACAGAATCTGAAGCAGGCTCTGGGCTCTGAGCTGTCAGCACAGAGCCTGATACGGGGCCTTAACTCATGAGCCCCAAGATCGTGACCTGAGCCAAAGTTGGACATTTAACTGAGCCACCAAGGCACCCCGCAAATCCAAATACTAATAAACACACAAAAAGGTGAATAAAACTCCAATAGTCAAGATAAAGGAAATTGCCATTTCAAACCCATTAGAGTGTCAAAAAAATGAAATAAAAATAGTCTGGTTAACATCTGTTGTTCATAGGATAAAAAGTATGTGCATATATTTCTGATGGAAATACGAATTATAGCCTTTTTGGAAAATAGTCTAACAATACCTGGCTATACACAGATATTTCTTTGCTTTTAGAACTTATTCCACAGATATAGAAGCACTAATATGTTCTTTACCAGAATGCTTAATGCAGCTTGGTTAATTATGGGAAAACATTGGAAACAAGTTTATGTTTGTGATTAAGAAACTGGTAAATGGGGGTACCTGGGTGGCTCAGTGGTTAAGCATCCAACTCCTTGATTTCAGCTCAGGTCAAGATCTCTCAATTCATGAGTTTGAGCCCCTATATAGGGCTCTGCGCTGACAGTGCAGAACCTGCTTGGAATTCTCTGTGTCTCTTTGTCTCTCTTTCCCCTCCCAGTTGGTCTTTCTCTCTCTGTCTCTTTCAAAAGCAAAGCTAAAAAAACGAAACAGGTAAAGGAAATGAGGTGCATTGCATACAGTGAAATAACATGTAGCTATGATGAAGGCTAACACTGTGCCGGTTGACTTGGAGAGTCTTCCGCAGTGCGTTACGTGAGCAAAATAAGATTAAGCTCACTGTATGTAGCTTGGTCACAGTTTTAGGAAACAAATAATAAATCTCTCAAGCAAAGAACTTCGTAGATGTATATTTATTTGTTTGTAGATGATTCTTTGAGGAGCATAAATGGGGAATAGAATAGAGAGGAAGAAGGGAGGAGAGGTAATCAGGAAAGAAATTTATTAGAAAAAAATGATACATGATAAAACAGGAGTATCCATATTAGGCAGCGTGGTATGATCTAGTCATACATCTATAAAATTAAATATATATGTATAAATGTTAATGTATGTGTAAATATATAATGTATAAATTCTTCTCCAAAATAAAGTCAAATTCCACATGATACATTTGGCTTTCATTGTTAGCTTTTCTTGGCTTATTCTTTGACCCAGGTTGGTCCAGATGGTCTGATGAAGTTAAATGGCTCAGCCCTCAACAATGAATTCTTCACTTCAGCAGCTCAAGGCTGGAAGGAACGACTCTCAGAAGGTAAGTGTCCTACCCTACGTGCCTCCTCGATTGTATATGCACTTGGAGCCACTGTGAGAGCATATTGGCACCTCTGTGCCTCGATGAGGTTTTGAGCGGATTTGGTAGGCAAAGGTTGTTACGTTTCCATGGAGTAGAAGTGGCTATCCTGTGTGAACACTACACTGACTTTTTTCCAGAGCCTGTGTAACCAGGTTGTGGCTCTAGATGGAGTCTAGCAATGTTTCTTTTTTTTTTTTTTTTAAGTTTATTTATTTATGAGAGAGAAAGAGAGACACGGCATGAGTGGGGGAGCGGCAGAGAGAGAAGGAGACACAGAATCCGAAGCAGGCTCCAGGCTCCAAGCTGTCAGCACAGAGCCCAATGCGGGGCTGGAACCCACAGACTGGGAGTTCATGACCTGAGCCGAAGTCGGACCAACTGAGCCACCCAGGTGCCCCTGTTTCTTGAAGAATTCAGCGTCACCTGGGAAACTTAAAAAAAAGAAATACAGATTTTAATGCCCTATTCCTAAAGATTCTGACTTAGTGATTCTAGATTACTGACTAAGAAATGAAATTTTACTAAGCTCCTTACTAAGTGGAGTATAGAATTAGAGTTACTCTCTTCTGTTTGTTTTTCTGCACACATGGAGTACAAACTAGCAGTTGAAAAGTCATATGAATTATGCCAAGGCTTGGCTTAAAACAAGTGTGAGAAGCTTTAACAGAAGTACATTTATGGGGCATTCAGCCTCTGAATTTGGCTCAGGTCATGATCTTGCGGTTCATGGGTTCGAGCCCAGCTTTAGGCCCTGTCCTGACAGCTCAGAGCCTGGAGCCTATTTCAGATTCTGTGTCTCCTTCTCTCTCTCTGTCCCTCCCCTACTCACACACTCTCTCTCTCTCAAAAAAATATTTATAAGGAGAGCATTAGGAATGCTATTCATTGCTCATTTTTTTCAGATCACTAGCATTTAAAGTTAATTGACAAGCTAAATTATCTACATTCACTGTAGTTGTTGACATTTTCCTTCCTATTGTTTTGGAGGTTTTGTTTTTTAGGAGACAAATTCTTTCCTTTTTTTCTTTTTCTTTTAATTGTTAATTTTTTTTTAATGTTTATTTATTTGTGAGAGAGAGAGAGAGTGCTAGCAGGGGAGGTGCAAGGGAGGGTGGGGGCAGAGGACCAGAAGCAGGCTCTTTGCTGACCACAGACTGCCCAGTGCGGGTCTAGGGCTCGGGCTCTAGAGGCATGAAATCATGACCTGAGCTTGGATGCTCAACCAACTGAGCCACCCAGGCGCCCCCAGGGGGCAAATTCTGTTTACAAAAGCTCTCTCACTGATTACTCTGGTCCTACCTCTTAAAGATTTTCTTGAGCGGAGACCACTTTTTTTCTGAAAGAGCTAAAATTACAAAAGCATTATAAAACATATACATTATCATTACCTTTAAGAATAATTTGGTAGGGGCACCTGGGTAGTTCAGTGCGTTAAGCGTCCAATTCTTGATCTCAGCTCAGGTCTTGATCTCAGGGTTGTTAGTTCAAGCCCCACATGGGCTCCATGCCAGGCATGAAGCCTTCTTAAAAATAATAATAATAACAATAATAATTTGGTAAAGGGCTTATGCCTTGCCCAACCCTCTAGTTTTTTAAAGTAGGTATTAACAACAGTGATCCCTTGATTATTATCAGTGTTAACTGCATAGGAGCAGTCGCTGCTATACCTAGAGTCAGGTGAGCTGCAAAAACTTTGAACACGGTACACATGTGAACAATGCACTGTTTTCTACTCCTCGTTCTGTCATGTATGGTAAACTCAACAAAAAAGTAGTTCTGGGTTGGATTCTGACAGGTAAATTCCTCTTTTCCTATTCATATGCCCAGGACTGTGTCCTCGAACACTTTTCCTTTCTATCTTCTTACCCCCAGGAGACCTTAAACTTCAAGTCTACCATTGCTATTTCTTACTCCTTGATCCTTGATGTCCAGAGTAGTAGAATATAAGACAGCAGTGTTTCTGAGTCACAGCTTGAAGGTGGCCTACTCAGCACAGTGAGCGGTTCTCTGCCGCACTGAGGCGGCTGGTAGTATGTGCACCTGACTGTCATGTTCCGAGCAGCTGGGTGTTTGACGTGTTGAATGCCTCCTTGTCAGGGCGCTGGAGCTGCCTCCTTGTCAGGGCGCTGGAGCGGCACAATTTCTGGAGCAGTCAGAAAACTGACAACTCCTGAATAGCTCCCTCTCTTTACTATAGCCTCAAATGCCTTTGAGCAGGGCCATAGCTGTTCATTATGCAGTAGCAGATAAAGGGCGTAAAATACAAGTCGCCTCAGAGAAACAGAGCTTTAAAATAATAAAATACTCAGTGGCATTATTTACTTAAAACATATGACGAGAGTCATATCAAATTTCCAGTGGAAATTAAACCTTCAAGGTCAGTGATAAAAGAAATCTGTAGCAAATATGATGTTTGGTGTCAGGGGGTAGTACTGCAAGGGAGGCCCAGAGAAAAGGCACAGGTGCCTCAGCTGGGGGCTGAAAACGACAGCAGTGGCACACAAGTGTTTCTGTCTCACCTGATGGTGTTGAGGTGCTCCCTTCTGGTGAGGAATTTTGGGGAGATTTCTGTTCCTTTCACATGATGGTATTTTGACTTCTGCACGAGTCTTTTGTAATCTAGAAAGTTAAAAGACTGAAACAGCATATTTCCATTGAGTACTCCCCCCCCCCTTTTTGTACATTACAGGTGAGTTTACACCTGAGATGCAGGTGAGAATTCGACAAGAGATTGAGAAGGAGAAAAAAGTAGAGCCATGGAAAGAACAATTCTTTGAAAGCTACTATGGTCAGAGGTAATATCAAGACAGGTTCTATAAACCAAATGTTCATTCCTACATATATGTCACACAGTATTTCATCTTATTACATTTCTAGAAAATCTGGTCCTCAATTTCCTTTTATTTTTGTCACTAATTCTCTTTTAGCAAAAATTATTTTTCTTACTATGAATCATGGGTGCACAGAATTGGATTACTTAACTCTTAACATATTACTATTGTGGGTGGGATGGTTTCATTTAAAAAAAAATTGTCACCTTGAATTGGAGTCCCTTTCTTTGAATAGGTTGAGTAGTTCTTCCAGTGACTTTATAAGTTATGAGAATACTGAAGTTCTGTACATTTTTTCTAGTAGCTGATATCCCATAAGATGGTAGTTTATCCAACATCACTAAGGAATCCCATAATATGGATCATTACACCCAGTGCATCATTAAACAGCCTCTCCTCTGTAGAAGGCACTCTGGGAGCTATTCATAGCTGACTCAAGATACAAACCCTGTTCTCAAGGATACGTGGTCTAAATCATTTTTTTTCTAACAAAAAATCCAAATAAAATTTTAAAGGGGACATTTAAATAGATGACAGTGTAGCTGTATAGTTTGAAGTAGGATTGAACATACAGATGCTATTGGTTTGTCTCCCTTCTTGACTTCCCCATCCCTAATGGCAGTTCTTAAGAACACTCCGTCACCACTTTGAGAACTAATGGCTCTTTTCCGTATCTCCAAGTAGTTAATTGCTCCCCTTTATGGTCACTTAGGAAGTGATTCCTATTGAGATTTAAGAGTCTAACGTATTCAGATGCCTGGATGGTTCAGGTGGTAGAGCATGCAACTCCTGATCTTGGGGTTGTGAGTTCAAGTCCCATGTTGGGAATAGAGATTACTTAAAAACAAAATCTTAAAAAAAAAAAAAAAAAAAAAAAGTCTCACAAATTGATATTTTCCCACTCTTGGTATGAACTTTGAGCCCTTTGTAGAAATTATGGTGTATACATTTAGAGTGTTACCATAGGTAACAGTTACTCTATAAATATTGTTTATTCCCTCCTTAGGCAGATAGAGCATTGTAGCAATTCTTGGGGCTTTCTGTTTTCAGCTCTTACTTTTTTGCCAGCTTTTATAGAAGAACTGTGTTTTAGTGTTGTGTAGTTTTGTCATTAGCCCTTGTGCAGTCCTGATCATTTGAAGTCACCGGAGAGGGTGCCTTGCTTTTGCCTGTTTAAACAATGTTCTAAAAACAGTAGGAGGCGTCACTCGTGACCCCTGCCCAGTAGCTTAGCTCTGGCGAGGCTACACTATGGAGGTCTCATCGCCTCACTCCCGAGACAGCTCAGAGGCATCAGTCTCAGAATTATGGAACTGTACTGAGTGAAGTTTAAACAGGGTTCCCCGAAACTCCAGAGGTCTAATCATCAGTGCCTGGAGAGTGTTGATGGCGCACTCCTGCTGTCTTCTCAGGGGCCCTTACACTTCTTGGGCCAGCCTTCTCACGTACTACAGAGCAGAGCTGATCAGGGTGCATAGGTCTTGGACTTCTTTCACTTCCCTTGTGAATAGTCTGTGATGCTGCTTCTAGACAAGGTAGCCCCTCTTATAAGCACAAGTAGTGACCATAATGAACATTATTGAGCTTTAGTATGTGCTGGGTACTGTTCTAAGTACCTTACATTTATTAACTTAATAGCAGTAAAAGTATCAATTGATAAATCTCAGTATATAACTGAAGAAAGTGAGGTACAGAAGACTAGTGACTCACTCAGTGTCACACGGATCATATCAGAGTCAGTATTTGCATCCAAGCACTCGAACTCCAGAACTTCACTAATGGGAATAGTAACGAAGGTAATGTGTGAGGAGTGCCTCCTCTGGATCAGGGTTTCTTCTAGGCGCTGCCGTATACTGTTGTCTCGTATTGCTTTTGATAACATGGGCCATTTCTCAACTAGAATATTTTTTTTCTCCCACCTTTTAGTTCTGGCCTGAGCCTTGAGGACTCAAAGAAATTGACAGCCTCACCCAGTGATCTCAAAGTAAAGAAAACCCCAGCTGAGCAACCAAAATCCATGCTTCCTTCAGAGGCCTCACCTGCCAGTACAGTCCCAGTGATTCCCCAGTTGGAGTCTAAAGAAGCGGCGCAGACGCCATCGCCAGTAAGGAAGGAAGAGTGTGAAAGTCAAGATCTGGTGCCACCAAACTCCAAGCCCACAGAGCCCCTGCTGTCCTCGGCGAGCAATACCCAGGAGCTTGGCAGCACACTCCCCGTCAAGTGCCCCAAGGATGACGAGCTCTTGGAGCAGAAGCCGGTTGCTTCTGTTGAACAGGAGTCTGAGAAAGAGAATCATCTCACTACAGTTTCTAATTACAAGAAAGATGAAAGCCAAGGAGCTTTGGTTACGTCCCCAAACAAACCCAAGAGTCCTGGGGTGGATAAGCCAGGAATGAAGCCCGTAGTAGAAACCGGTCCGCAGGAGACCACTGTGAAAGAGCCTCCATCAGCTCTGCCTGATCACAGCCCCGAGAGCCTCAAGAGGAAGTCTTGTCTCCTCCAAGAAGAGGCCCCTGTGAGCTGGGAGAAGAGGCCGCGTGTCACTGAGAATCGCCAGCACCAGCAGCCATTTCAGGTCTCGCCACAGCCCTTTCTCAGTAGAGTGGACAGGTTCCAGGTGCGAAAAGTACCACCTCTCAAGGTAAGAGAGTGGGAAGAATTGACAGAGAGAGACAGTCTGAACACTTCGTTTCTGTCATACCTAATACATTTCAAGTCATTTGTGTTATTTCTTAATGCAGAAGCAGTTGTATATATTTGATACACATGTGACTTGGTCTTACACGAATAAAGTTATAGTAAACAGGCATTTAGAACTCCATTCCTAAAGATCTTTATTAGTGTTTGAGTAAGTAAGGGACCTTGATATCTAATGTAGACCGTCTCCACCCACCCACCCTGCTGGCTACTCTTATCTCTTAAAACAGTTATAGAAATTATTCTGTCTCATGTGACAAAATAAGAAATATGGTAAGAGAGAAAAGTCATTGGTGTGATTCAGAGATCTGTCTTTGGGGCACCTGGGTAGCTCAGTTCTTTGTCTAACGCTTGGTTTTGGCTCAGGTCATGATCTCACGGTTCATGGGTTTGAGCCCCATGGCTGGCTCTGTGCTGATAGTGCAAAGCCTGCTTGGGATTCTCTTTCTCTCTCTCTCTCTCCTCCCCCCCTCCTTTGCACTTTCTTCCTCTTTCTCTCTCTAAATAAATAAACTTAAAAAAAAAAAAGACCTTTGTAGCAAGAATGATGACATTTAAGTGTACCTTGGCCCTTTTCTTACTGCCATTACTCATTTAATGTTCTGTGGCTCTAGAACTACCTTTAGTTCCCCTTTTTTTTTTTTTTTTAAGTTTATTTATTTATTTTGAGAAAGACAGAGACAGTATGAGTGGGGGAAAGGCAGACAGAGAGGGAGACAGAATCCCAAGCAGGCTCCACACTGTCAGCGCGGCTTGAACTGAAGGAACCTTGAAATCATGACCTGAGCCGAAGTTCAATGCTCAACCAACTGAACCACCCAGGTGCCCCACTGGTTCCATCTTTTTAAAGGAAACGTGTGGCTGCCTTGAGTCACTGCTGGTTTCTTGAGGGGCATTAGCAAGGTGGGAGAGCCTTGCTGAGCTCTGCTGCTTAGGATGTGTCATTGACTTCCATGGTAGCATTATATTGCTGCTTATCAAGTCTGCACATTCCTAAAGGGGTGCTGCTGAGATAGTATAGTGTATAAAGACTGCATTTAACCAGTAGTGAGCCCTTTAAAGCCCAAACACATTTTTACTTCTGATCTAAAGGGTTAGTAATACTCAGGTTGTGCTTAATTTTGGTTTGCAGTCTATTTATTCATTTAATAAATAGTATTGATACATTTTTATTAATAGTATCTATTAATACTGTTGTGTCTGTGAACCGAGGTACTGGGTATTATTCACATTAGGTTACAAATAGAAAAATAATCCACATAAAATTCTTTTTTCTCCCCTTTTTAATTGAACTTAGTTGAACTAAAGTTAGTTCTTTTCAGGAAATATCCCTTAGAAACATTCAGTTGCTAATACTTGACCCATTTCATTTACTGCATGATTTCCCTCTCATTTTGTTTATTATTAGTTGTATGACATTCTTCGTGACTTTTTAATTTTAAGATTTGTACACTTAAAATATCCTCCTTTTTAAAGAAAAATGGTTGACACCTTTCTACCGTGCATGCTTTGCCAGAGATTGTGAATTTTATGAAAATCACTTTTACTATTCTTACAATACTGTGGCTTGATTTTTTTTTAATTTAATGCCTAGAACATTTATAATAGTTATTTGCTCCTTTAAACTCTAGCAACTACTAGGAGGGTCCAGACTTTGATGCATTCTAATTAACTCTGATAGCTTCTGAAGCATAGTTTCAAATGGGAGTCAGGTTCCTTTCATATATAATTATATTATGATATGAAAATCAGTGGTTTCAACTCTGATAAAAGCATTTTTTTCCATAGGGGTCTAATTTGTAAATTTTGGGATAAGACTCAGAGCACATAATAGTTTTAAAAAGCTCCCCAAGTAAGTATTAAGCCAGCCAGGGAGGAGAATGACTATAGTAAATATATATATTATGTGCATCCTTCCTCCCAGGGATGGGCAGAGTAGGGTGCGTCTGTGGATCACGCACTGTCTCTGCCTTCCAGTGCTATCTAGAAGTCTCTGTCATTGAGCTGATCCAGCCTATATGCTTAAGTGCACGTGGGTGTATGTATGTAGAACAGAAGAGAGTAAGAATTTTTCCTTGAACCTTGGAAAGAAAACGAGGAAGACAAGGACAGTGGTATGCTTCTTTCTCACATACAAATTTGAAAGCGCAAGTACCGCAGAAAGGTCTGTGTCTTAACAGATAAGCAGTTGTGAGGAGTAGGGCCATTAGGAGGGAGTTGTGTTGAGAAAAGAGATAGGTTGATGTGGGTTGGACAGGATGTCGGGGGAGGAGAGACTTTGGCATCAGTAGAGGAGGTGGAGGGGCCCTGGAGACAAATCGGTGTTGCTGTCTCCACAGCCGGCTCTCTCGGCTGTGGCCCTCCCACTGGCGTCCCTGGTGTGCGGTGTTTACCCTACGGGGAAAATTCAAGTGTTGATGAAGTTCTGTTACTCTTGTAGGTGAAAACTAAGCTCTGGTGTTTTTGTTTTTTTTCTCCCTCTTTCTTTCAGATCCCTGTCTCCAGAATCTCCCCCATGCCTTTTCCTACATCGCAGGTCTCTCCCAGGGCTCGTTTTCCAGTCTGCATCACTAGTCCTAACAGAACAGGAGCCAGAACTCTTGCAGACATCAAAGCAAAAGCCCAGCTGGTCAAAGCACAGAGGGCAGCCGCCGCCGCCGCCGCTGCAGCCGCCGCTGCCGCCTCAGTTGGAGGGACCATTCCAGGACCTGGCCCCGGGGGTGGACAAGGTCCAGGAGAGGGTGGTGAAAGGAAACCTGCTAGAGGAGGGAGTCCAGACTCAGACAGAACCTGTGAACCTGGAAGGGGCCCCGCACTGGAATTGGCAGGAACTGGAAGCAGGGGAGGTACGAGAGAGCTTCTACCCTGTGGTCCAGAGAGTCAGCCCCAGCCCGAGACCAAGACCCCAGAGCAGGCTCAGCCTCCTGGTGTCTCTGGAGCACAACTACAGCAAGCCCTCCCCGTGCCCCCACCCCCTGCCGGCAGCGGAGCACGCACAAGTGTCCCGTCACCAGCCCGCACCAACGCACCCCCACCAGCCGTAGGGAAACTGAGCAATGAAAAACTGCATCCCACCAGGGCAACAGCCACAGTGGCCTCTCTTACCCACCCACAAGGGCCCAGTAATTGCAGACAGGAGAAAGCGCCTTCTACTCTGACAGACTCTGCTCTCCTCTCCGGTGCCTCGCCTGTTCGTTTTGCAGCTGATGGCACTGTAGAGCCCAGAGCAGGTTCTAGTAAGAATACACCAGACCCTTCAGCCTCAGCAGAGCCAACTGCTAGTACGTCAGTGGAGATGACTCCCTCTCCTTTAACATCTTTATTAACAACAGCCACTTTAGAAAAGCTTCCTGTGCCCCCGGTCGGTGTGACTGTAGCACCTACCGGATCAGCTCCATCTTCGAGCACTTTGCCAGTAGCTTCTAGCCTTAAAACTACAGGAACTTCTTCAAACATGAATGGACCCATTTCAAGGCCAAGCTCTAGTATCCCTGCAAATAATCCTTTGGTCACTCAGCTGCTTCAGGGCAAAGATGTTCCCATGGAGCAAATTCTGCCTAAACCTCTCACCAAAGTTGAAATGAAAACTGTTCCACTGACCACAAGAGAGGAGCTGGGGGCAGGAGCCCTCGCGGGCGCCAGCGCAACAGAGAACAGCAGAGAGGAAGTTAGTGAGAGGCAGTGTCATCCGGCCCTACAGCTGCTGGGCAAATCCTTGCCGAGTAAGCAGCTCCCCCAGGTGCCGAGATCCCTTCAGCTCTTGGCAGGGAAGGATCTGAGGGACTCTAGCATTGACACACACCAGTACCAGGAAGGACTAAGTAAAGCCACCCAAGATCAGATCCTTCAGACTCTCATCCAGAGGGTCCGGAGGCAGAATGTCCTCCCGTTCGTGCAGCCCTCCCAGTTCAGCTTCACCCACTCAGGTTTCCAGGCAGAAGAGAGCTCCACGAGCCAGAGGTTCATGCTGGGTTTTGCTGGCAGACGGACATCAAAGCCTGCGATGGCAGGTCACTACTTACTTAACGTTTCCACCTATGGCCGGGGTTCAGAGAGCTTTAGGAGGACCCATTCTGTAAACCCTGAAGACCGTTTTTGTCTAAGTAGCCCCATTGAGGCCTTTAAAGTGGGATACACAGACGGTAAAAACGCAACAGGAGATAGTAGCAGCGGCAGAGAAGACGACACTGATGAGGAAAGTACTGGTGATGAGCAAGAACCCTTCGTGGTGAAGGAGGAGCCCCAGGCCCCCCAGGGTTCTGGCAAGTGTGAAGCACGTTCAGGACCCCACACTAGAGAGACCCCATCCATCAATGATTGTTTAGCAAAAAAGAATGTGAAAGCGGAGACACCAGTGCATGAGCAAACCATTTTTAGCAAGGAGAATTACCTGTTCCCTAGAGGCCAAGCATTTGATGAGAAAACCCTAGCCAGAGATTTTATTCAGGCAGCACAGAAACAGATGGCTCACGCAGTGAGAGGGAAGATGATGTGTAGCAGCCCGGAGCTTTTCAGTTCCACTGCTCTCCCTCTAACTGCAGACAGCCCCACCCATCAGCCTCTCCTCCTCCCACCTCTGCAAGCCCCAAAGCTATATGGAAGCCCCACACAGATTGGGCCAAGCTACAGAGGCATGATCAATGTCTCCACCTCGTCTGACATGGACCCTAACTCTGCCGTACCGGGGATGCCTGACTGTAGCCAAGTATCTAGCAACGTAGGTGATGTCATGTCCTTTTCAGTGACTGTCACCACTATCCCTGCTAGCCAAGCTATGAATCCCAGCAGCCATGGCCAGACCATTCCTGTTCAGGCCTTTCCTGAAGAGAACAGCATAGAGGACACGCCTTCGAAATGTTACTGCCGGTTGAAAGCCATGATCATGTGCAAGGGGTGCGGAGCGTTCTGCCATGATGATTGCATTGGCCCTTCTAAACTTTGTGTCTCCTGCCTTGTTGTTCGGTAATGCGACTAGAAAGAACACGCTGTGAAGGAGGCAGGAAGGGAAGGAAGGGTTGATGAGATGTGTTTTTTGCGTCCTTTTGGAATCACAGAAATAAATAAGTAGGTTTCAGTTGTCTTAAGAGACAAAGGTTACTTAAATCAGGAATACAGAGTGCAGATCTTACATTTTAGAGGAAGAGCACCTTGTATAGTAAGTCTAGGTCAAGCAAGACTTTGTGAATTTGTGACAAGTTTGCACTTATAAAATCATGTAAATATGTCACATTTTGTTTTAACATTGTTTTTCCAAGTGTTTAGGTAATAATGTATTACTTTAAATTCAGATTTATGTTCTGCTTCATGTGACTCTGAGAAAACTTTAATGCCATGCATGGTTACCGGAAGCTGTCTCTCTTCTGTCCTTTTCTACGTGTCCAGGAAAAGAAAAGAGTTGAAGGAGTGGTCTGGAGAAATGACCATTCAAGCTGATTATGTCGTGACGGTCTGACTGGAGGCTTACATAGATTATTCAGCCTTTGCAGGATCTGGAATCAGGGTTTGCTCAGTCCTTAGAACCTTCATAAGTTCAAAGTTTTGATAAGGTATTAATTTCACAGGTAGTATTTCAGACTCCAAAACCTCTTGACCTGGTTCTTGGCTTCCACAAACCTGTGCTGTTGCCAAGCTCTGCTTGTGGTTTGTGGACCCCTGCCCTCAAGTCCTAATACTGTGCCCTGGGACCGCGAATGTGGCCCCTGCTCTAACTGTCACCTGTGCAGGGCAGCAGCTCCGGCAGTAACATCCGAGTATGTTGTCAGTCGCGGGAGCTTACCAATGGGTGGGAAATACTAGGACAAAAATAACCAAAAATGTTAATGATGGGGTGATCTGAACTACGTGTTTTGTTGGGTAAGGGAGTAAACGTGCAGAAATTGTTAAACTGAACATAATAGAACTTTGGGAAACGGTTTTAACACTAGAAACAAGGTAGCCTTTCTTTTCCTCATCTTGCCCCATCCTGTCTGAGGTTCTGTAGTCCGCTGTTGGCACAGGGAGAAAAGCTTGTGGCTGTCACCCCTGCCTGTTCTGTTAAGCCCATTTGGACCTCCCCGGCATCTGTGGAGTGTGGAGGAAACTTACTGTTAATATCGTTCTGAACACAACGTGCACGCATACGGTGAAAGACACTTTTCCTGCTTCAGGAAACATATCCTCTGTTTTGGATCACTGCTATCTATGCACTAGAAATTTCTAACGTAAAGGGGCTTCAGTAAGTGGCTAAGGGAACGTCTAGTAAGGAGAAAGTAGCTTCAAAGTTTTGTTATTTGTTTTGTTGATTTTTTTTTTTATTATTTTTTTAAAATCTTGTCTCTAGTGACTGAAGAGTTTTTGAGTGCATATATTTAGGTCGTCGTTAAAGAACATTAAAATAAATCTACAGTTTACCAAAATTTGGTATTGAAGAATTGGGTATTGGCAATGTGCATCGTTTGCATATTGATTTTAAGTTTCCTAATTTCAACTGTGTAAAGTAAAAATATTACTGCAACCTAGTACACTTGTGGTTGTACTTCGTATTCAGGATGTGACATTTACCATATGCAGAACAGTGTAAACTTACTAAGTCACATTCCAGATTAGGAGAAAATAGACAGTAATACTCTTTGCTCTTTCCCATTCTGTTACCCATTTGCCTCCCTGCCCCACAATATACATGCTTGTAATACTTTTGAACCCCATAAGGAATTTACTACCGCACTATTTTTCAATTTTTGCTTCTGTTATCTTTTGGAGCCCAAGGCAAATATAGGATTAATATCTGTGTTCTAGTTTCAGCTGAGATAATAGGATGTCCTCCTAACTTCCCTTTTTCTTCAGAGCTTAAAAATAAGAAGGCTGAAAGGATCCAGGGGTAAGGATTAAGTTCTCCAGCCAACATCCAGCAGGAAACAGAAAGCATGGTTCTGGTCCCCAAACTTTCAGTACCCTGGACAGTCCTCGGGAGGGGCTTAAAAGCACTTCATGCTTTTAAGGACAGAGGGCTGGTCTGTGCGCAGAAGTGCGCAGAGTGTTTCAGAATGGGTGCCATGCTAAACGTTAATTACCAATTTGGATTAATCAGAGTGAGTTTTTGTCTTTGCACCTTTGCTGTCCTAGAAAGTCTCTCCTCCATGGTTCCTCTAATCTGAGGCTGGACAGACTAACCAGGAAAGGAGAAAGGATATCAGGGATTTTCAAGGCCGTTTGGAGAGCAGACCGTATTGTGCCTCTTCATCTCCACCAGGCTCTTGTGGATGGGCCTTAAGCGTTATTATTCCCCAGATTCTCTTAACAAATAATATTCAGAGAATAAAACATTTGCATTTACAAATGTCCCTAAAACAGAATTTGTCTACTAGGTACACTGCCTCAATCTTGACAGAATGAGAGAATAGTCTCAGGTTGCTAGTAAATTAAATACAATTGAATTGTCAGTTTGTTTCAAAATAGTGGTTTCAGGTAGAAAGTCACTTAAGAGCCGAACAGAAAAGCAACAGCAACAAGCCAGACATACTCCAATCTGGCTGTCTAGAAAGTGAAGCAATAGGGAGAAGAAAAATCTTTGTATTGTTAAGAGCATGGGACTCCAGTACCTTTAAAGCAGTTTTTATCTTGGGTTTTCAGAGTTGCTTTACTTTTCAGTTCAATCTGAGAGGTTGCGGAGAAGTGCTGAGCTTATTTTTATGGTATGTAGTTGCACTATTTCCAGTGACTAGTCAGGTACTGTGCCTGATGCTTATGCCTCCAGGGTATTGAGCCTTCAGAGACCTTCCTTTGCAGGTCCCCTTGGGGAGAGAGCATTAACAATAAGTAATCATCTCCGGCTTACTTCATGAATGTTCTAAGTTGTCGCGTAGAGAAGGCTCCCTGAATCTTAAAAAAAATTTCCATGAAAATTCTCCATCCTATTAAACAGAAGATAAAGCCAAATAACCTGGAGTTGTTTGCCCTCTGTTCCTTAACCCCTGTGCTCAAGATACTGAAACTATATAGTATCCCATGTAACATTTCTAAGATCTAGCAAATGGGACATTGTTCTTGGGGTAGGGGAAGCATACTTGCGTGGGCTGGGAAGGCTCCCAGATGCATGTGTTTGAGGAATTCTCTCAGATTTAAATAGCCAAAGGAAGACCTCATTGCCTTCTGGGTAAGGTATAAATTCATATGTATTAATGACTTGACAGTTACCATCCTGATTGCTTATTAATTGCCTTTCTCTACCTTAGAGCCCTTAAAGAACTCTTAGATGAAATGAATTGTTATAATGAGGGGGTCTTCTCTGGTCACTGCTCCACTATTTATTTCTAGAACTCACTGTCCGTGAGCAGCGCCAGGGTTTTCTCTGTGACCTAGAGGTTTCACTTTCACAGCAAGGAGGGAAACGTCCCCATTACAACAACGTGCTGAGTAAGAAACTTGGCCAGTGGTAGATTTCAGCTCAATTTGTAGACTAGTCCAAAGAGACTCAGAAACATGTTCATAGGCAGGGATCTTTCCTACCATGTTTCAATACCCACATACCTATTGAAAGGGAACAATAGGTAAAACATTTCCTAAAGTTGAAGTAAGAGCTTCATAGATTTCTTGGTTACTTTATTTTTTTTAATGCTTTACATTTGATACAACTATTAAAGATCAATTTTAAAAATAGCTTTCCAGTAATATATTTTAAGTAATATATATTTTAATATCTATGTAAAAAGTGACAGTGGAAGACTGAATTTCTCATATGTGGTATATATAATGTAGGACCTCACTGTTAAGGCACAAACTATTACAAAGGAAATTAACTCTAAAAACACTCAGATTATTTCCGAGAAATGCAATAAGGGGAATAGTTTTGAAGTTTATTTTTTATTTTAAAAGAAAATCGACTTATTTACCACAAGCTATTTTTTTTCCTTCTGGCTTATAAGGTTTGTACAGACTGGTTTGGTAAATGCTAAACTTTTGTGTCTTTTGCCTTTTTAAAGGAATTGTTAACATTGGAATTGAGGGTATGTACAGAGAAGTTGGTGTCAACACCATTTAAAAAGTCATATTTTTTCACAAATATAGAAAAATCATTTTACATAAGAATTTTAAGTATTTGCAATAAATATATGTATATAGATTGTATGTATTCATATATTCTTATTTTTCATTTTATTATTAAGTAAAAGATAATTAAAGTGAAAATAAAAACCTTGGAGTTTTTGGTGAATCTTGAGGTCTGACATCCATCTGAGAGCGGTGTGGGTAAGAGCCCTCAGCTGTTGCCTTACATTTTCATTGGAAGATTACCACGGATTGTATAGAGGAGTAAAATGAGGAATTTGGTGATCAATATATCAGGGTAGCAGATTTCTGTCAGAACTCTAGTAAAAATATTAAATTCACCTTATCTGCCTGTCTCTGTTTTCACCCTTGAATTGTTCTGTCTCTTAACCACCTGGTGTTCTGGGAATGTTAAAAACAAACACAAAAACATGGTGCAGTCTTTTTTTTGTTTTGTTTTGTTTTTAATGGGTCCACTGCTTCTGTAACAAAGAACGGTAAGAAAATATTTCAGGGGGAAAATAGGTTTTTCTTTATTAACAGCAGTTAATCATTTGCAAACATTTGCTGCCATCACCTTACAAGCAGTAGGACTATGTGAAGAAATCATCTCATGAAGGTAATTGACAACTTTTTTTTCTGTTCCCATTTCTTGAGAAGTGAATTCACTCACCAGCTCTGTAGCCTTCCTGATTTATCTCGAGAGGGAGTTTCCTAGCCAGTTTTATGTCCCTGCTGATTGATCTTGACAGCTAGAAGAGCTAGGAGAACGTGGATTTTGAACTGCTTAGTGCCAGAAAGGACGATTTTGCAAATGAGAAATGAGCCAGATATTAGGAGAGCTTAAATGCCCATAGCCCTGTACCTACAGACAGTCTGCTGTCCTGCTGTCCCAGAGAATTTTGTGGTTGCAAATACTTGGTTTTAGGATATGATAGAAGGAGCAAAAGGATACCTAGATAGTCTTTGGAAATAAAGGAATCTAGCCCATTCTTTAAAAATGAACAATTTATAGATTTATTGATGAAATAAATACTGTCAGAACTTCAAGAGTGCATCTTAGTGATCCATGAAACTGACATTTTATTGTAGTTCCCTAGTTCTCCCCATAATGTCAGGCTCTGATTATTTTCAGTGATACAAATAGCACATTTTGGAAATAAAGGATATGTAGAATGCTTTTTAAAAGACATCTTACTACTTTCAAAAGTTGACATTTCAAACATCAGAGTTGCTCAAGGACATTAAAGATCGTTTACCCATCCAAGAGAACAAGCACCCAAAATCTTTGCTGAAAATGTGCTTTTTCTAAAGGAAATTTCTGAAGTCTCAGGGAATATCTGCATCCTCATAATTCCCATATAATAAATAGGAGTGAAGGTGAAATATGAAATGTGTGCGGACCAGCCCCAATGGCCTTTTACAAAGTCCCCCTTCCTCATTTCTAGTAAATATTTGTAATTGTTTAAATGGACCTCCTACCTCACCGAAAGTAAAATTCATATTCAGGTAATGACATAGGATCCTAGATGTATAGTTAATCTGCAGTTGAATGAGAAAGAGCAGTATCCCAGAGCACAACTTCAGCCTGAATCCCCTGCTGGCCTCTACTTACATCACAGCCTTAAGACCATAAGTGGTCTTAAGAAATAAGATTTTGCATAATGGTTCTAGCTGTTTTGTGTACAAATCCTGTTACTCACATATTTTTTGGAGCACCTACTACGTGCTAAGCACCGTACTGAAGTTCAGGTTGTGTAAGGGTAAACAAAAGCAGCCATGTAAATTGTAAAAGGCCTTCCCTGAAGTTAGTAGTAGCCATACAGCGTGTGTCCAGTTAAGGGCTCGAGGAGTAGACATGTGCTACATACTTCCCAAGACGTAATGGAAATGTAAGTGTAAATGAATCAGGGAATTGAAGTGTTCAAGGCACTGAGCGAAACGCAGTGGCAAAACATGAAGAAGGAAGAGAAAGGCCTTGCCCCTAGGTGAAATAACTGGAAGTGAAGAGCCATGTTAGTAAAATTTACCTTCTCTGAAAACCATCATTGGAAGATGGAGAATTCTCAATAGAAACTTGAAGAAAACAGTAGTATCTCAGTTGAGGAGAGACTCCCTTTCACTTAATTCTGGCTGGTGTGTTGGGAAGGGTGCTGTTACTCATAACCTACCCTGTCTAGTAACAATCGGCTAAATAACGCAGCCTTCCTGTCACTGATGTTAAAACGCGAAGCTAAAGGGAGTTGAACCTAAACCTTGATTTTCATCTTGTCCTCTGGTGAGTAGGAAATGTATCTCTTTTATATTGTTAAAAAGATGTTACATCCCTGCTTTTTCTCCATAGTGGATAAAACTACTGTTCTAAAGTTTTTTATTCTAATATTGTAGAATTGCATTTTCCCTCCCTATCTCTAAGTCACAGAACTAGAATTATAAGAAACTTCAGCAGAACACTGAACAGTAAAATTTTTAGTCGCCCAAATTCCCAATTCTTACTTTGAGACAGTCTGGTTTAAAAAAAAAAAAAAGTTTTTAAAGGATAAATTATTTTATTTTGTTAGTGTTTATTCTTGAAATTTCCTTACCATTTATCTTTAACCTGAATTGTTGGATTTGCAACTCAAATTCTGTATGCCAAAATATCCATATTCATCTTTCAGTAAAAGGTGTTGGTGTATTCCACTGTGAGATGTCTTAACTTTGTCCAGGAAGCAGGAGGGCAGGTATCCTGTATTTTCCTAATATTTGGTGACCTTAAACAAAAGCTTTGGTTTCTTTGATAGAGACTATAAGGAATCTCTATACCTCCATGGAGATTTCAGTCTTAACCTGCAAAGGGCACCCTTAGAAAGACTTCTTATAACTGGAAGGAGGGCCAGGGCCGGAGAGCCAGACACCCATCAGCTGGGCAGATGGGTTGTGCCCACCTAGTAGACTCTCCTGAAGAATAACTTCAACTCGATGTCCCTGGTTCTCCGAATGACTGCAAAACCCAGAGAAGGCTTAGGGGAGAAGAGAGAGAAACCCAAGATTGGATGTAAAATAGGTTTAAGTAAACGTGGAGTTCTTTTTTACAAAAAAAATTTTTTTAAGGTTTTGGCTTCACATAATGTTAAATTGCCACAATTGGAACATGGAGTTTGATTTGAGACATTTTGTAGGCGAAGTGATGGTTTCCTATTGAATTATCTAGCGGCAGCTTTTGCCACTGATCAGGATTTAGGGCTGTGCGCCTGTCAGATGGCACTGAGTTGCTCATAAACACTGTTAGGCCAACTCGAGTCAACATAGGATTTTACTAACTTTAATCATGGATCCTCTTTTTAAATATTTAAAATTCAGATTAGTCCAGTAAGAAAGCAATGCATTAAATGATATCGAAATATCTGAAGATACTTTAGAACTATTTTACACACAGCCTATTTCCTTTCTATGGAAAGTTGGTACAAAAAATGTTTTACCTTCTTGGGTCAGTTCTTTCCAAAAGCCAACGTCTGATGTTTTCAGATATCTAGAGCTTGGACATGGTGGAGCTGGACTTAAGCAGTTCTCACTGTAGGCTTTCAGGCAATAGCAATTTGAAGACTCTGGTGACCCCAGCTGAACCTCTGTGTAATCATTTAACACAAACATTACATTAATGAAACTCTTCCAGAGCCTCCTATTTGGTTTCCTCTTTGTTGCGTAAGGAGACAGATTCTGGGCTGGTAAGGACCTGACAACTTGTTCTTTGATGATAAACTACCGATTGAAGGGCAAGTTCTTACTGAGTTCACAAAATTTGTAGAATCCATGAAAGATCTTGAGTACATGGCAAATGAAACTCTAGAAATTAAAAACTTTCAGCCGTAAGTGCTATGACCTATTTTTTAAAAAACCCATCTTACTTCTGTGGTCGCATCACACCTTAAGACTTTCACCAGCACCAAGAGAAATCCGAACGGAAGAAATGACCTTCTGCTGGTCTTGTTCACTTTAAAACTCCGTGCACATAGGCCTTAGCACTTTGACAGATAAAACTCTGCCTTTTAGCTCCCTCTCACTCTTGTCTTTTGTCCTTTCACTTTTAGACTCTTCCTTTTATTGGTTGTATAAAACTACCTTCTTCAGAATTGAATGTATGATGTTTCTGCACATGGGCAAATTGTATTTTATCTTAATGACTCATTTAAATTGAATAAAGGCATACAGTTTTATTCTAGCGACTGTCCCTTTTCTTTTTCAAAAAACCCCAAATACCATGTTGAATGACTCCCCTGTTGCTCCATTTCCTGCACCTGATTGCACAATTATCCCTAGATACTGGCTAAATCTGGAAATTACAGAAAGTGCCAGTCTCCAGGCAACACTTGAACGGGGTTAAAGAACTGAAAGCCAGAAAGCGTGTGTGGTGCATTTCAAAAATAAAAAGGAAACCTATATTACAAAGCCACGGTGATCAGATAGTGTGATAATGGCATGAAGACAGACAGACATACCGATGACGTAGAATAGAGCGCCCAGGAATTGTCACTGATCGAGTGATTTTTGAGAAGGGTGCCAATGAGACCGGTCAATGAGAAAACGGCAGTCTTTTCTAAAAATGTTGTTGGGAAAACTTGATAACTTACATGCAAGAGAATGAAATTGGACCCATATCCTATTTCTTCTACAAAAATTAACTCAAAATTGATATAAGAGCTAAACATTAAAAGCTAAAAATATAGAAAATAAGGAAAGTTCTTTTAATGGACAGCCTTTTCTTTAACAAAATTTCTTTAAATGTTTTTATTTATTTTTGAGAGGGACAGCATGAGCAGGGGAGGGTCAGAGAGAGGAGTCACAGGATCCGAAGACAGGTTCCAGGTTCTGAGCCAGCTGTCAGCACAGAGCCTGATGCGGAGCTCGAACCCATGAACCGTGAGATCATGACCTGAGCTGAATCAGACGCTCAACTGACTAAGCCACCCAGGTGCCCCAGGAAAGCTTTATCATCTGATTTGACAGTGATTTCTGTGATATGTGAAAAAGCATAGGCAAGAAAAGATAAATTGGATTTTTTTTTTTAATGAAAAACTTGTGCATCAAAGGACATAATTCACAGTGAAAAGCCAACTCACAGGATGGGAGAAAATATTTGTAAATCATATCTCTAATCAATATTCAGGATATGTAAGGAACTCCTACAGCTGATGAAAAATGAGTAAAGGACTGGAATAGGCATTAGATGGCCAACAAGAACACGAAAAGATGCTCAATATCTCTAATCACCAGAACAATGCATAAGATAAGACAACTTCATATCCGTTGGGATAACTATTATAAAAAGGGAGCGCCTGGCTGGTTCAGTTGGCAGAGGGTGCAGCTCTTGATATTGGGGTCATGAGTGCAGGTCCCACGTTGGGAGTAGAGTTTACTTTGTGTAGTTCAGTGTGTGTATATGTATATGTATATGTATATGTATATGTATATGTATATGTATATGTAGCAGCAAGAAAATAACAGTGTTGGCAAGGATGCAGAGGAGCTGGAGCCCTTGTGTATCGCTGTTGGAAATGTGAACTGGCTCTACCGCTATGGAAAACAGTATGGCGATTCCTCAAAAAATTAAACGAAGTACCATATTATCCAGCCATTTCACTTCTGGCTGTATACCCCAAAGAAATGAAAACAGAGACTTGAACAGATAATTGCACATAGCAACATTATAACAACTAAAAAGTGAAACAATCCAAATGTCCATCAATAAATGGATAAATAAAATGTGATATACTTGGAATATTATTCAGCCTTAGAAAGCAATGAAATTCTGACGCTCGCTACAACACGGATGAGCCTCAAAGACATTGTGCTGAGTGAAATAAGCCAGACACAAAAGGACAAATATTATATGATTCCACTTACATAAGGTGCCTAGAGTAGTCAAATTCATAGAGAAATTAGAATGGTGGGGGTCAGTGACTTGGATGAACAGGGATTGGGAGTTTGTGTTTCAAGTTCCGGGGATGGACGGTAGTATGGTTGCAACCACCTGAATGTACTTAGTGCTACAGCACCGCACACTTACAGATGGTTAAAATGGTAAGTGTTATGTGTATTTTACCACAAATTCTTTAAAAAGAGACAAAGTGGATAAAGAAAATAAAACGCATGACATTTTCTTTTCTGAGCTTTGCTGGGATGCCTGGCTGGCTCGGTGGGTGGAGCCTGCAATCTGATCTCAAGGTTGTGAGCTTGAGCCCAATGTTGGGTATGGAGCCTACTTTAAAAAAAAAAAAAAAGTAAATATGGTTTTGTTTAAGGAAACGAAGAATCTAAAGTTCACCAGTGGAATTAAGAAAGACACTGTAGCACTAGAGAAAACTGGTAATGATGTTAGAAGAATTGGTGTATCCTGCAGTCGACTCTGTGCGACGACTCAGAAAAATGTCCTTGACCTAAGAAATGACAGCTGAGAATGGAACCGAATTCAACATTTGGTACAGCCAGGAACCGAGACTGTAGCACCAAAGCTGAAGGTTACGAGGGTGAGTACCTTTTAAATATAAGCAAACCAATAACTCTCCTTCTCCTTCATATTAAGCAAGTCCAGTGAAGAGGAGAGTAACGGTAGTGGACATCTTTGCTGATCTCAGAGGATTCATATGGAAATCAAAGGACAAATAAATAGCCTAACCAAATTTGAAGGTGAAAAACAAAGTTGGAGGACAAATATTACCTGAATTTAAAAACATTTATAAAGCTACAGTAATTAAGACAATATGGTATTGGTGCAAAGATACACAAAAATATCAATGAACAGAATAGAGTCTAAAAATAGACTCACCCGTATATAGACAATTGATTTTCAATAGAGGTATGAAATTCATTCAGTGTATCTTTTAAATTTGATAGGACAACTGGATATCAACAGAGAAAGAAAAGAACTTTGATCTGTACCTCTCATCATATACAAAAATTAATCCAAATAGAGGCGCCTGGCTGGCTCAGTTGGTGGAGTATGCAACACTTGATCTTGGGGTCTTGAGATCGAGCCCTACTTTGGGCATAGGGATTACTTTAAAAAATTATGTATATAATTAAATTTTTTTATTTTTTAAATTTTTTTGTACATTTATTTATTTTTTGAGAGATAGAGTGAGACAGAGCATGAACCGGGAGAGTCAGAGAAAGAAGGAGACACAGAATCCGAAGCAGGCTCCAGGCTCTGAGTAAGCATTCAGCACAGAGCCTGATGCGGGGCTCAAACCCACCAACTGTGAGATCATGACCTGAGCTGAAGTCAGACGCTTAACTGACTGAGCCACTCAGTTGCCCCTATAATTAAAATTTTTTAATTAAAGCATACGAGAACTAGAAAAAGGGGGAGTGTTAGGTGTTTTTATAATCAATGTATAAAAGCTTCTTAAATATATAATGAAAAAAATCTTAAAGGAAAACAATCAAATTACAGGAAATTTAAGAACTTCTGTATGGCAAAACAGACTATAAACAAGAATGGGGGCCATGGAAAACTTAAGAAAAATATATGCAATACACATTGCAAAAGATTAATATCTTTATGTAGAACATTTAGAAGTCATTAGGGAAAAGAAAAGAAAATGGAACACACCATTAGAAAACCCTACAAAAGTCCTGATCAGACAATTTACAAAAAAAACATAGAGCTCATATAAAGAGATGTTTGACTAAAATTTGTTTCAATGCAGGGGCACCTGGGTGATTTAGTCAGTTAAGCATCTGACTCTTGGTTTCAGCTCGGGTCATGGCCTCATGGTTCTTGAGTTCAAGCCCCACTTTAGGCCTCACTTTAAGCCCGACTTTGAGCCCCATATTGAGCCCCATGGGCAGCATGGAGCCTGCTTGGATTCTCTGTCTCCCTCTCTGGCCCTTCCTTTCTTGAGTGCATGTACTGTTTCTCTCTCTCTCTCTCTCTCTCAAAATAAATAAATAAACATTAAAATATTGTTTAATGCAAACTTTTTCATTTCTTTTGCTTATTCTAGGTTTAATTTTTTATTCTTTGTCTAATGTCTTAATATGGAAGCTGTTGTCAATAATTTGATAACTTTAATCTCTTTTTTAAATTTTTTAAACATTTATTTATTTTTGAGAGACAGAGAAAGACAGATCATGAGCAGGGGAGGGGCAGAGAGAGAGGGAGACACAGAATCGGAAGCAGGCTCCGGGCTCTGAGCTGTCAGCACAGAGCCCTACGTGGGGCTCGAACCCATAAACTGAGAGATCATGACCTGAGCTAAAGTCGGACACTCAACCAACTGAGCCATCCAGGCGCCCCTATTCTTTTTTAAAGTAAATGTTGAGTACTATGAATGTCCCCCTAAGTACCGCTTGAGTAGCATCACAACAATTCTTATATGTTGTTTAATTTCTACTCAACTACTTTCTAATTTTTATTTCAATTTCTTCTTTGACCCATGTGTAATTGAGAGATATGTTATCTGGTTTCCAAGTATTTGAAGACTTTTCAGATATCTTTCTCTTAGTAGATTTCTACTTTAATTCCATTATAGTCAGAGAACATACTTTGTGTGACTTGAATCAGTCTAACTATACCGAGGCTCGTTTTACAGCTAGCTCATAAATGCAGCCTATATTACGTGTGCTTTTGGGAAAAAAAATGTATTCTTCTGCTGAGGAAGTGTACCATAAATGTCAATTATATCAAAGTGTTTATGTCGTCCATATTTTTACTGATTTTTATGTATACTTGTTCTATCAATTATTGAGAGAGAAACATTGAAATCTTTAACTACAATGGGTAGACTTCTCTCCCCTTGCAGTTCTATTATCTATTTTTAATTCACATATTTTTTAATAGATTTTTAAGAGCAGTATTAGGTGCACAGCAAAACTGAAGGGAAAGGACAGACTTAACCCATACCTGCTGCCCCTGCACATCCCCCCTTATCGACACCCTATGCCAGAGTGGTATGTTTTTTTTAAATCAATGACTCAACATTGACACATCGTTAACACCCAATGTCCATAGTTTGCCTTAGTGTTGTAATTTCTATGGGTTTTAACAAATGTGTCAGGACACGTATCTACCTTTATAGCACCCTACAGAATGGCTTCTGTGCTGTAAAGTCCTCTGTGCGCCACCTATTCATCCTTCTCTCCTCTTAACCACCGATCTTTTTATTGTGTCCATTGCTTTGCATTTTCCAGAATGTCATGTAGTTGGAATCATACAGTATGTAAACTTTTCAGGTTGGCTTCTTTCAGTAATATGCATTTTTAAAAGATTTTATTTTTGGGGCACCTGGGTGGCTCAGTCGGTTAAGCGTCTGGCTTTGGCTCAGGTCATGATCTCACAGTCTGTGGGTTTGAGCCCCGTGTCCGGCTCTGTACTGACACTGACAGCTAGCTCAGAGCCTGGAGCCTGTCTTCAGATTCTGTGTCTCCCTCTCTCTCTGATCCTCCCCTGCTCACGCTGTCTCTGTCTCGCAAAAATAAAAAAAATTTTTAAATTTTTTTATTTTTTTAATGTTTATTTATTTTGATGGGGGGAGAGAATCCCAAGCAGGCTCTGAGCTGTCAGTGCAGAACCCAACATGGTGCTCGATCCCATGAACTGTGAGATCATGACCTGAGCTGAAATCAAGAGTTGGATGCTTAATGGGCCGAGCCACCCAGGTGCCCTTAAAGATTTTACTTTTAAGTAATCTCTACACCCAATATGGGACTCAAACTCACAACCTTGAGATCAAGAGTTGCTTGCTCTTCTGACTGAGCCAGCCAGGCACCCCTCCATAATATGCATTTAAGTTTCCTCATGTCTTTTCATCGCTTGATAGCTCATTTCTTAGAGCTGAATGATATTCCATTGTCTCGATAGACCACAGTTTATTTTGTCCATTTACCTACTGAAGGACATCTTGGCTGCACCCAAGTTTTGGCAATTATGAATAAAACTGTTGTAAACATCAGTGTGCAAATGTTTATATGGACATAAGTTTTCAACTCATTTGGGTAAACAGCAAGAAGTGTGACTGCTGGATTGTATGGTAACAGTATGTTTAGTTTCGTAGAAATTGTCAAACTGTCTTCCAAAGTGGCTGCTCCATTTTGCATTCCCATCAGCAATAAGTGAGCGTCCCTTTTGCTTCTCATCCTTGCCAGCATTCAGTGTTGTTAGTGTTTTTTGATTTTTAGCCATTCTAGTAAGTGCATAGCAATGGGGTGCCTGGGTGGCTCAGTTGGTTAAGTGTCCAAATTTGGCTCAGTTCGTGACCTCATGGTTCATGAGTTCTAGCCCCGAGTCAGGCTCTGTACTGACAGCCCGGAGCCTGGAACCTGCTTTGGATTCTGTGTCTCCCTCTCTGCCCCTTCCCCACTCATGCTGTGTCTCTCTGTCTGTCTCTCAAAAATAAATAAAAGTTTTAAAAAGTTACTATTTAAAAAAATAAATGAATGAAGGCGGTCAAAGAAAAACAGGAAGAAAAATAATTTATGACTATGACTATCAGACAAACTATGGTTATTCAGATTTGGAAATTTTCTTGAAACTGAACAAATTGAGCCTGTCACTTAAGAAAAATAATTGATAGTATTAGGGTGCCTGGCTGGCTCAGTGGAGCATGCAACTCCTGATGTCGGGGTCCTGAGTTTAAGCCCCACATTGGGCAGAGAGCTTACTTAAAAAAATAATTGAAGGGCTCCTGGTGGCTCGGTTAAGGGTCCAACTTCAATTCGGTCTTGATATCACAGTTCATGAATTCGAGTCCTGCATCAGGCTCTGTGCTGACAGTGTGGAGCCTGCTTGGGATTCTGTCTCCTTCTCTTTATGCCCCTCTCCCACATTCTCTTTCTCTCTCAAAATAAAAAAATAAACTTAAAAAAGTAAAGTTTAAAAAATTAAAAAACATAATTGATAGTATTTGTTGACAATCATAAAATTTGAGCTTTCGAGTGAAAGAATTTTGGAAAAAGTATATCTGCCAGCATGAGCTTGACAGCTTCCCAATACTTAATGACTTCCAGGAAACCAAAAATACACAGCTAGCTAGCTAAATATACATAGACATATTTGACACTGTATAATGATGTGTCAACATTTATAATATCTATATAACCCAGGGAAACAATATTTTCCAAATGACGATGATGTTATAAAATCATGAATGAGTAAAAGATCTATTCAAAGTGCAAAATAGGAGCGCCTGGGTGGCCCAGTCAGTTAAGCCTCTGACTTCGGCTCAGGTCAGATCTCACATTCTTGGGTTCGAGCCCCGAGTCAGGCTCTGTGCTGACAGCTAGCTCAGAGCCTGGAGCCTGCTTCTGGTTCTGTGTCTCCTTCTCTCTCTCTCCACACACCCCCCCCCCATGCTTTGTCTCTCTCTGTATCAAAAATAAATAAAACATTAAAAAAATTTAAAAAAAAAACAAAGTGTAAAATAGATCAATAACCTTCAGTGTAATAGAGAATAAAAAGCATACTAATAATGTAGTTTTATTTTTAAGCAATCTCTGTACTCAATGTGGGGCTCAAACTCATGACTCCAAGATTGAATCACATACTCTACTGACTGAGCCAGCCGAGCACCCCAATAATGTGCATTGCAACCAACCATTATAAAACTACCACTTGTTGAATTTTGGCATAGTATCAAAGTAGAATGTCCACAGTTATCTAAATTTTATTCAGATACTTCCTTTTCCAACTGCTTATCCTTCATGAGGCTGGATTCTTCACATTCTTCAACAGCAGCAATTTTTCATAACAAGTTTAATGCAGAATCAAATAAAAGAATCCAGCTTTCTATTATGCTTGACATTAAAGACATTGGCAAGAAAATATATATAAATTAATGCCATTCTTCTCACTACATTTATATATATTTTTTGAAAATAGTAATTTTGTATGAAAATATTTATATTAACATCAATGAATTTATCTTTTAAAGAGTTATGAATCTTTTTAAAAAATTGTTTAATAATGTTTATTTTTGAGAGAGAGAGAGGAGAGACAGAGTGCAAGGGAGATGAGGAGGGCCAGAGTGAGAGGGAGACACAGAATCCAAAGCAGGCTCCAGGCTCTGAGCTGTCAGTGCAGAGCCCATCGCGGACTCGAACCCACGAACCACAAGATCATGACCTGACCCAAAGTCAGATGCTTAACTGACTGAGTGAGCCACCCAGGCACCCCTAGAAAGTTAATATGTTAAGCATTCCTTAATGTTATTTTCTAATATAGTAAATCCTTATAGCAATATATATTAAAGCTCTTTGGGGTCCTCAGTAATATGTAAGAATGTGAAGCGATCTTGAAACCAAAGAATTTGAAAACTTCACCCAACAGAAACAAGCTCAGTAGATACTTGGTCTGCCTTCCAGAGACCAGAAAGTTTGAAAACCCTGTTCTCTGATTCTCTCCATTACAGCGGACCCATGGACGACATGGGTTTGAACTGCACGAGTACATTTCTATGCTAATTTTTTACAGTCCTGTAACAGAATCTTCTGTTCTTTGTGATTTTCTTAACATTTTTTTCTCTAGTTTGCTTTATTATAAGAACGCTGTATCTAATACATATAGTATACAAAATATGTGTTAATTGACTGTGATGTTGGTAAGGCTTTCAGTCAACTGTAGGCTATTAAGTTTTGGGGAGTCAAAAGTTATACGTGAATTTCAATGGGTGGGGGCAGTCAGCACCCCTGATACTCCCCACTCCCCACTGAAAGGATCAGGTGTTTACAGTTGGCATCTTAGGAGGCTGATGCCAGGCCCGCCTGCCCCCGGCACCTCCCTCAGCCATCGCTAACCCCTCTGCAGCCAAAGGATGTCTGACAGGCGCGATCAGTATCCTCACACCACCGCCTAGTGCTGATCCACTGCGCGGTCTTGACATTCAGGTGAGGCCAGAGGAGACCCTGCCTTTCTCCTTCTCCTTCCCAGCTCATTCCCACTGGCGGAAGGGCTTTCCCCTCCGTAAGCGGCAGGCATCCATGCTTTCTACTCTCCATGGCTTAGTCTATGATCAGTCCTCTAAAAGGCATTGTTTCTTTTTATGTAGAAACCCTACTTTAGAATTTCAGAGAAAGACCTCTATTTTTCAAAGAATTCTGGCTTTCAAGACTATGGTCTCACTGTGAACTTTTAAAAAGTTTAACTCGAAGTGCAAAGCTGAGCCATAACGCCCTTTGTTGTAGCCGGAGTTCATCTTTCTCTTCCCTTGGGCAGTCAGCTTGGTCTCTTTGTCTGAGGTTGGCCGGAAGCGGGGGTGGGAGGGGCGGGGAGAATGAGTTACCAGGAAGGGAAAGTACATTATTACCCAATAATTATGGATTGCAGGTGCTCATTAGTTTGAAGAAAAAGTTCAAAACACTGAGATCCAGGGTACTGAGTACAGCAAATCCACGTGTGTATTGGAAGAGGGGGTTTACCGCCCGGTGAGCTGGAGGAAAAACTCCATAGTTTCCGATGTCTTTCTCAGTTCTGCATACGTACGTGTATGTTGAACTGTATAGAATTCTTCAGATGCAATTTTAAAATTATTTTCTTTTATTTTCAAAAACTGAGGAAATAGGACAGACAGAAAGCCAGGGGAAGGATGTTGTTTTGAAGTGCCGTCAAAAGAGGGAAGAGTTCAGTAAACGGTCTGACTTCAAATTATATTTAATTTGATGTCAAATGATATTAAAGTTATCAAATTCAAAAAGGGTAACCAGAGGCGCACCACTATGATGCACTGCTTTCAGTGGCCTTGGGAATGAAAAAAAGGCTCACCTCTACTCAATTTATTTGCAGAATGTATACTTAGACAGTTAAATAGACAGTTATCTTTAGTATTTGCCAAATCAGTACTTCTCTAGTTTAAAATTTTAATTGCAAAGACTGATATTAGCAATCAAATATTCATTGAGCACTAACCACGAGCTGAGGACTGGGGTGCCGGGGTCCCCAAGAGGAGGAAGGCGAGAAGATGATGGCACGCTTACTTCATAAATAGGACAGAGCCTCCCACGTCAGCGTCCAGGGGGCCCGGGCCCTTTGCGAGGGGGAAATCCGGGCATTTCTGTTACTCAGGGCGACACGCCTACATTTGTATCACACACCTACAATTTCTAAAGTGCTCCGCAAAATACACCACATTTCCCCCTCCCCACTCCCCTAGGAGGTAGAGAATATCACGGTTATGTAACATGCGGAAATCTGAGGCTTCTAGGCGACAAACGGTCCTCAGTCACACAGCTAGGTGGTAGCAGAGTTGGAGCAGAACCCCATTTCCCGAGTCGTGGAGCCAACCGCACACGCTGAGCAGGGGCGGGCGGGCCCCCCGTGACTGCGGCCAGCCTGCTTGATTTTGCTCCCTTTCTGGCGTTCTGATCTCCTGGAGGAAGCCCAGCCTCCTCCAGGGGAGAGGAGCTCTGCAATTAGACTAAATATAGTCTGGGAGAGGCTGGATCTCACCGGGACTAATTATCCTGTCACCCATCAGAAGAACAAAGAGTGAAGACTTTTCTGGCCTCGTCATTTCCATTCCTCTCCCTGGCTTGGGCTTCCCTGGGATGGGCCCGGAGGCAAATGCAAGCCGAGCAAGCCCGGCTGGTGGGCTGAGGCACGTCTGGGCTGCCCAGGAAGTGCTCCCCTCCCCAGCACAATGCCTGCATTTAGAACTGAAGGAGGCTGGCCTGGTGAGAGACCCCCTCGGTCCTGGAGATGCCTGGATGAGAGACAGAGGACAAGGGATGGCCCTCAGGGGACACTGCAACCGGACAGGCGGTCACATCGTATATTGATAACCCCCCTTGCAAAGCCCTCCTTGTTCTTCCGTCCAGCAAACGCTTACTGAGCACATGTGCGAGGCCAGTGGGGAGGTTATTAAATCTCATGCTGTAAGGAAACCTGAAGAAACCCTCAATGAATCCCTAAGAGGTGAATTCAAAACCAAAGTTAGAAAAATTCAAGGGGAGAAAGACACTTTGGTCAAGACATGTGCTTGTACCAGTGAGCTTTGGGCGTGAGTTTCATTGCTGAAGACTAATGTGTCAGGGGCAAGTTTAAGCCACGAAATATAGTCTCAGGAACCTTTTACTGAATTCCTGTTCACATCAAGAAGCTGCCATAGGACGCCTAGCACCAGCCAGTAACGAAAATGTCTAAAGTGAAGAATGATGCTTCATAGAATACATAGTTCTGTTAGCCACAAGCATTACAAATAATTCTTATCAATTTGTCCCTGGCTGTCACGGATGGCTGTGTGATACAGGCGTACCATCTGCAAGGGAGCTCAGACAAATCGTTTTATCAAAGAATCTGCAACAGCACATCTGTGACAAGTTCCAAGTAAAACACTGCTTTGGAAAAACTGGTTGGCACGTTTCAGATCACATGTTTGCACATTTTAAAATCAAATCTCATTTCTTAGAAAAGGCACGTAGCTTGTTCAGGGTATGGGACCTGAAATACAGAGTTCAAAGGGTTCACATCATGGTTTGAATCATCATCTAACCGGAGGAGTGCGGACGTGATTCACACATCCTGTGTGTGGTGCTCACTCGTGGTTATTCAGATATCGGCAATAACAGTGCTGATAATCCGCCAGGATAAGGTGAGTGGAAGTGGCGAAATACCCTTGCATTTCATGTGTGCATCCCAACTTCCCTTCCTGACGCGTGTGCTATGTCAACACGGGGTTCTCCTGCAGGCCCAGCTGTGAAGGAGACGGGAGCTCCCAGCTCTACCCAGAGGCCGGAGGAGAGAAAAGTGGGCTAGAACCCAACACAGTGCTTCCGGAAAGCACTTCTGGAGGCAGAGGAGTAAGCCGAGGTGAGGCTCTAGGGCTGTTGAAGCTGAGAAGGTTAGGACTGGCCGTTTCCGTTCTTCCTGGGCTTGTCGGCCCCCTAGTGCTTTGCTTCTCTCCTCTCTTTCTCTCTCTCTCACCGCCACCCACTCTTCTCTCTCCTTCCTTCGTCTCTCCCTCTCCTTCTGGCTTCCTGTTATTTTGCCTCACTCTTCCTTATCCTCTGCTTTGTCCAGAATTGTACTGCTTTGCTGCACAGATGTGAGAAAACCATCCAATCAAAAACCAGTCACTCTAGGGGCGCCTGGGTGGCTCAGTCGGTTGAGTGTCCGACTTCGGCTCAGGTCATGATCTCACGGTTCATGGGTTCGAGCCCCACATCAGGCTCTGTGCTGACAGCTCAGAGCCTGGAGCCTGCTTCAGATTCTGTGTCTCCCTCTCTCTCTGCCTCTCCCCGGTTCACGCTCTGTCTCTCAAATATAAATAAATGTAAAAAATAAAAATAAACAAACAAACAAAAAAACACCACTCACTCTAGAAACCTGGACTGCCCTAAAGACCAAATTGGATTAATTATACCCGGACTAGCTTTTAAAACACTTTTAAAAAGAAAGAAAGTGAAATGAATGGAAAAGTTGGGTTCAGTGCCCTTGAGGTAATTTGGGTAATTTGCATATCTTGGTGGGATGTTCAAAGGGTAGAAAAGACAAGGCCTTTTCCAGGAACGTTTTCTTTGAAAACTTATTTATTTTTATTTTAGAGAGAGAGTATGCACGGGAACAGGGGAGAGGGGCCGAAGGAGAGAGAGAATCCCAAGCTGTCTCCATGCTGGCGTGGGGCTCAGTCTCAGGATCCTGAGATCGTGACCTGAGCTGAAATTAGGAGTCGATGCTCAACCAACTGAGCCACCCAGGCGCCCCAGAAAACGTATTTCTGTAAGAGAATCAGTCAAATATAACACTCACGGCTTGTAGTTATGGTACTGAGTGCTCTGTAAACAGACCCCTGGGTCCATTCTCTCTGTCCCCGAGAGGAGTATGTTTCTGGATTGAAAAACCTCCAGAGCCTTCTCTACCACGGGCAAGTGTCATAAAGCCTAGAACAGAAGGGCTAGGTTTCCTAAGACTTGTAAGGGTGAAATGAGTTTCTCTCCCTTTGTGGCCCCAAAATAACCGATTGTGGACTAAGCAGGTGCCCTCTGGACCGTGGTTTCTCAGCATCGGCATATTGAAGTTTCAGGCCAGTTGAGTCTGTGCTGGAGGGGGCTGTCCTGTGTGCTGTAGCTCAGCATCCCCGACCTCCACCCATTACGTGCCAGTAACCCCCCAGGTTAGGACAACAAACATCAAAAAATATCTTCAGACTTTGCCAAATGTCCCCTGGGCACAAAACTGACCCCTGTTGAGAACCACTCCTTTAGAGAAAAGGATGGAATATTCTGTTCCAAAATATACATATACAATATTAACTTTAAAAAATGTTTAAGAAGAGGATGTTTTAGAAGAAATATGGTAATACCTTCACGGCCTCCAAGGTATGGCTCCAAGCTGTTATTTCTGCTACATTATGTGCTTTCAAGGGTCAGACCAATATACATCTTTCTTACTTACTGCCACAGTCCTAGGATCCAGTACAGTGCTGGGGACATAGTAGGTGTTGAATAAACATTTGGTGGACGAATGCATGACTCACTGAGCAAATGCCGCAGCCAAGCACTCTGGCACGTTTATATATTCACCCTCCTCCGCACAGCAACACTAACAGGAGAGGCATTAAAGTAAAACTCTCTAACAGAGCAAATTCAGAGATCACATGATTGTTATTTTCTCCTGGATCTGTCCTCACCCCAGGCTCTGCTTTCAAATGGATGAGCTACAGGACTTCCTTCCGGTGTGGGGAGGGCTGCAACTCCCTCTAGGGAGACGGGGAGGCAGGGAGTGTCTCTGTGTCCTCAGCGTTCTCCCAGCCAAATTCCCATGGGTCCCTGTATCTCTATGGTATGGGTGAAGAAACTGCTCTGTGTAACCCAAGGTTTGGACCCCACACGGAGGGGCTGACCCCTCATGCTGCCAGACAGGACAGAGCAGTGCACACGTGCTCTCCCCAGCGGAGCTGGTGCCAGCCATTCCTGCGTTCCATGTCTTCCCATTCCCGGAATGCCTTGGGGCTGGTGGGTCCTATTCTCTGTTGCGTGAGCTTGGGAGAGGCAGAAGAATGAGACCTGGGCTAGAGCCAAGAGCCTCTGAGCCGTGCCAGGCTGGAGTGCCGCTGACGCACCAGGATGAACAGCGGGCAGGACCAGGCTGGCCTGATAAGAACAGGCAGAGACCAAAAAAAAAAAAAAAAAAGAAAGAAAGAAAAATGCAGCGTCTACTGAGGGGATGAGGAAGGCGAGCGGAACCCAGCCGAGGAGCTGGCTCGGCACCTCTGCCACCGCCGGGACCGCGGGGTGGGTCCCCGCCTCTGACAGACGCGCGGCGGGAGCAGGGCGCCTGCTGGGAGGTAAGTCAGGAGTCTAGGCAGCTGCCGTGTTGGGGAGCCTGTTAATCACACCCCCGCGCGGGTGTCCGCGGGTGAAGAAAGCGAGCTGGGTACAGGGGAAACTGGTGTTCTTTAGGCAGATCCTCTTTTATTTTTTTAGAGCTCTTCCATTCTTTTCTTTTTTAAGTTTTCAAGTTTATTTACTCATTTCTAGAGAGAGAGAGAGAGCGTACGCATGCTCACAAGCCGGGGAAGGGCAGACAGAGAGGGAGAGAGAGAATCCCAAGCAAACTCCTCCCTGGCAGCACGGAGCTCCCCGTGGGGCTCGAACTCACCACCGGAGAGATCATGATCTGAGCCGAAACCAAGAGTCCGTAGCTTGACTGACTGAGCCAGCCAGGCACCCCTAGAGCTCTCCGATTCTTTAAAAGGTGTTAGTGCTTTCGGCGGTTGTGTGGTCCTTCTGGGTGTGGGTGTGCATCCGAGTGGCGCTGGGTGGTACCCCCAGGAGTCCGGCTGGTTAGAGAAGCCAGGCGCACCCCCGCTTCTGGCCCAGACGGCCGAAGCCAGGAGGCTTTATTGAGGGAGGCGCGCTGGGACCCGTGGCTCCGTCTTCCTTAACTGGGAACCGCACTGCTGGGGGGAAGCCAGGTCTGCTCTGGGCGATGGAAATGGAACAACAACAACAAAAGGAAATGGACCTGAAACAGTCCAGAAGAGCAGGTGGTCCCAGATGTGAGCCGCGCAGCGTAGCTGCTCCCCAGACAAGCCAGCAGCTCTGCTTGGCACGAAGAGACCAGGGCGGCGGACGGGGTGGTGCCATGGCAGGGGGCTCACTGCCTCTCCCTGCCCCCAAAGGGCGGGCTGCTGTGTGACAGCCACAGGGGCCCGACAGGACATCACGCTGGGCTCCCACGACCTTCACATGGGATGCGCTCTCTCACTTCTGCAGGGGAGGTGATGTCTGAGCGACTGTGCGGACTCCGTCCCGTTCCTTCGTGGTGTGAACTCGTGTCGTATGTGACTGTTAACATTATTTCCTATTAGTTCATTTGTCAAATTCTGTGGATGCTGGAGAACTCGAAGGCTAGGTCTCTCATTCTCAAGTATTCTTTAATGCAAGGAACTTTAGTTAGTAGTATATATATATACTTTAAAGTGTATTCAGGGGCACCTGGGTGGCTCAGTCATTTAAGCGTGTGACTCTTGATTTCAATTCAGGTCTGATCCCAGGGTCGTGGGATTGAGCCCCGTGCCTGGCTCTACGCTGGGCGGGGAGCCTGCTGGGGATTCTCTCTTTCCCTCTCCCTCTGCCCCTCTCCTGCTCATTCTGTCTCTCTCAAAAAAAAAATAGTGTGAACCTTAAATGTCTGCCTGCTTCTTTCCATCAGAGGCGCTCAGCTCTGGAGCTGTTATGTTTCCCCCTTGGGCTGCTTTGCGTGCGTCTCACAGTGATTTCCCAGCAATGTGAGATGACATATGCCTTCAGTGAGTCCCCCGTGTCCTTGGTCTGCTGCCCCGGTCAAGGAGGTGAGAGGTGTCCGGTAAGAGCTTTTCGGACAGGCAGGATTCCGTAATGGTGAAGGTGGTAATGGGCTGAATAATGGGCCCCTGAGATGTCCGCACCCTAATCCGTGGAAGGGGCGTGGCTCCGCATGACAGACGGAAGGGCAAACAGACTTTGTCAGCGAGATTAAGTTCCGGAGCTGGAGCTGGGGAAGTGCTTCTGGTTACCTGGGTGGGCCCGATGCAACCCCGAGAGTCCTTATAAGAGGAGGTACGGAATCCAAATTGGATGATGGAAGCAGAGGGAAAAGGACAGTGTGACGTGGGCCAAGGACCGAAGACAGCCTCCCAAAGCTGGAAAGGCAACGAATCCCGTCCCGGAGTCTCCAGAAGAAGACAGCCCTGCGGACCTCGACCTCAGCCCCGTACAACTCATTTTGGACATCTAACCCCTTGAACTATTAAAAAACCACTTTGTGTTGTTATAAGCCACCACGTTTTTCTGTTACAGCAGCAGTAGGAAACCGACGCACGAGTGTTTTCATCTTGACCCCACGGCAGGAAAGTGCGGCCTTCTCCTGCTCCTCCTCTCCCATCGGGTTGTGGCGCAGGGCTCGGTCTGGAGAGAAAGAGGGAAGATGTGGCTGTGCAGGGAAGGAAGGTCACACAAGAACAGTCAGCTGCTCTCCTTTTGCTCCAACTGCTAAGTCACCTTACACCCTCTGCCTCCTGCCTGACTTTGAAGACTCTCCGCAGGAAACATAAAAGGGAGCCTCCACGCCCCCGTGGGTCCAGCTGAGAGGGGCCGCATCGATCTGGAAAGGCCAGACTGATCCGGAGAGACCAGGCTAAACTAGTCCTGATATTGATTCCCTAGCAGCCAGTTGAAGGATCTGTGAGGAATAAATGAGCGCGGGAATAGACACAAGGAATTCAGTTAGTCACCATGCATTTCCTGAGCGCTTCCAATTTGCCAAGAACGGCACTGATCCCAGCGAGCCAAAGAGAACGAAGAACGGCCCCTGACCTTGAGCAAAGGCAGGTGTGCACACAATGAATTATAAGACCACACATAAAATTCTGCAATACAAGGATCAAACTTGCCGTCGGAAGACAGGGCACAGGGACTAATTCTGACTAGCAGATTAGAGGTAGCTTTATCGGGAAATATCATCTGATCTGGGCTTTGAAGGATGTACAGAAATTTCACAGAGAAGAAGAAATGCGTGTTCCAGGCAGAGGAAAAAAGACTTGAAAACACATTATTGAGCAGCTTGTAATCCTGCCTCACCCGTCCGTCTTAACTTTCAAGCCCCTCACGCGGCTCCGTTAACAGAATAACACTCAGTTTCCCGGAGAAAGCACGTGGGTAGGAGCCGTGCACACAGGACCAGGGAGACCAGGAGTTGGCGTGTGGGGGGGACAGTTTCCTTCCAAACACAGAAGTCCTGCCTCGCGTTAGCTGCCACGCAGCCTCTCTTTGTCCTTGTGGCTGCCCCACATCCGCCACCACGTCCCTGTTCGCACACAACCCGCGGGGGTGGACCGTTTCGCCCTTTGTACCACGTGGAGCCCGCTAATCACTGCTCCGAAACGCGTTTTAAAAACTGTGAGCACAAGAAATCTTGCAGAAAGAACGGAATCTGATAAATGTTTATTTTGCATGTAGCATTTCAACTCTTCTCTGGCTCTTGTCAGGAAACGTATCGAAGTTAAAAACTAACAAAGTTAGAAAGCTCACTTATCCCAGTGAGACCCTCTCCTCCCACAGACACTGAGATGGGGCGCTGGCTTCAGGTGTTGGCTCCATCTGACTTTGGACGTTGGCTGGAACACACGGCCCTTTCCTTTGGCGGCCTGGAATGTTCTCAGGTGGGCACTGTAGGTGGGGCCGCTGGTCATCCTAAGGATGTGGCCTCGAGATGTTAGCGTGTTTGTCTGAGGCCTTCTAGGCCAAGGTTGAGGCCTGGTGGAGAAGAGGCTCAGAGGAGCTGGCGGGAGTTTAGTCGGGGAGAGAAGGTCACCACTCCGTTGCTTGGCCTTGTCCCTGGTGACCTTCCAGGACATGTCCCTGTCTTCGAGACACCTGGGTCTAGTTTTCCTCTTGGGATCCCAGAGATCAATAAAGTTTCCTAGTCTCCCAATACATCTTCCTTTACTGAAGCTGACCGGCTGGAGCCCGTCCTCAGCAGGAAGTGGTCCCTAACCAAGACAGATCGCATTACCCACATCAACACAGCCCCACACTCGTCATTTTTGAAGGTTAAATGGCCATTCCTTCTTGTTAATCTATCTTAGCTTGTTTTACAATGACTTAAGTCATTTCTAGTTTTTTAATGTTTGTTTTTTATTTTGAGAGAGGGAGAGAGAGAGAGAGCAAGTGAGCAGGGGAGGGGCAGAGAGAGAGAGAGAGGGAGAGAGAGGGTCCCCAGCAGGCTCCGCACTGCCAGCACAGAGCCCGAGCAGGGAATGATCTCTCCAACCGTGAGATCATGATGTGAGCCAAAATCAAGAGTTGGACGCTTAATGGACTGAGCCACCCAAGCGCCCCCATTTCGTTATTTTTAACGCTGTTGCTAGAGCTACGGTGAACATACGTAAGAGTTACTTTTCTGCTGCCATAAAGTCAACAGGCGTGAGGACTTTTGAGGTCCCGTCCCGTTGCCGCCAGATTCCCCTCCAGCTAGATTGCCACCAGCCCCGGTCCAGGCCATCTGCTCTCCCACAGCCCCATCCACACAGGGTCTCGTTTTTATGGATTTTGGTTTGTGTAATGACACCCTGGCATCGTTTCACTGATATTTTAAAAATTCCTAATGAGGTTCTGGGAGGATTAAATTAGATAATATACAGAGAGACCCTCACACCGAGCCTGGCAGATAGGAAGCTGTTATTATGGCTATTCACAGTTATTGAGTAAAAAAATATTAGTATCGACCTTGTACATTTGTGTTTTTTCTTCATGTTTGCGTTGAGGGTTGTTTCTCTTCTCGTCTACACAGGAGCACCTTCTCAGTCTGTGTGCTGCTCCCGGCTCAGGCCTCAGGCCGCCTCTCTTTTCTTGACCCGCTCAATAGTGATTGCACCTCGTCCCGCGTCCTTGCTGCTCTCCCCGTGCGGGCACTGAGCGTGTGTGTCTCTAGCCCGGACCCCTCTCCTGTCCTCCAGACACGTCCGCCGTCTGCTCGAGGTCTCGCTCAGGTGCGGCACTTGGTAACCTCCGACGCTGACCCCCCCCCCCGCCCCACCAGAGCTCTCCCTCCCGCGGCCCTTTCCCATCTCACCCTTCCCGGTGCTCAAGTTAAAAACTTTAGAGTCTTCTTTGACTCATTTCTCCTCTCTCCCTCATTCCCCGCATCCCCGGCCTCCAAATCCTTTGGGCGCTGTCTTGAACATATATCCAGAATCCAGCCACTTGTCACCGCCTGGCCAGCCTTCCTACTTGTCCACTCATGCATCCCCACGATTTCAGCCTTAACCTTGGCCCTCCTCCAGCTCATGTCCCACCGCCGGCCATGGTCCTGCCTTCACGGTGACCATACAATAGACGAAGGGGTCCCTGCTTATTCAGAGTAATGAGCCGTTTGCAGAAGCTCTTCCCCTCACCGCCCATCCCTAAACCCAGTCACCAGCGAGAGGAACAGACCGCTGCATGACCTGGACTAGTCAGCGTCACCCCTGGGCAGTGCTGGGGACGGAGTTATCTGTTCTGACAAGGAGATCCCTGCACAGCAGTGCGGCTGTTTGTTGAGGAAGAAATGGGGAACAGATGTTGAATAAATACCCAAACAGAGTCTGTCACAACGTGGGAGGTCAGAGAGTCAATGGGAGAGTTTATTTTTGAGAGACGGAGAGAAACAGAGCATGAGACGGGGAAAGGCAGAGAGAGAGGGAGACACAGAATCTGAAGCAGGTTCCAGGCTCTGAACTGTCAGCACAGAGCCCAATACGGGGCTCGAACCTGCAAACCGTGAGATCATGACCTGAGCCGAAGTCAGACACTTAACCGACTGAGCCACCCAGGCGCCCCTGTAGAACCATTTTTAAGACTCATGGCCAGAATTAACTCAACGATTTTTTTAAGTTTGTTTGAGAAAAAGAGAAAACGTGATTGGGAAAGAGGCAGAAAGAGAAGGAGAGAGAGAATTCCAAGCAGGCTCCACACAGTCAGTGTGGAGCCTGAGGCAGGGCTTGAACTCACCAACCATGACATCATGACCTGAGCCAAAGTCAGATGCTTAACCTACCAAGCCCCCATGCGCCCCCTAGTGTTTATACTCTTCAGTCCCCTAGGGATTGGAAGAGCCAAAGGCCCAAAAGGGAAGCATCACAACAGGACTGTATCTTACATTGTTTCCCTCGGAAAAAGATGCTTTTCTCCACCTTCCCCCAGCTCCCTTCCTCACAGCACCCAACATCACTGTGGCACTAGTGCTGTTCCAGGTGACAAGCATTCCCCTGTGTACCCCCCACCCCCGTGGGCTCCCTCTCTCCAGCCAAGTCCTCAGAATCTCTGATGACATCTTGGGAACCAGCATCTGCTCCTGCCCTCTGTGCCCGAGGGAAGACGGGTTCCCTGGGGGAAAACCGACATCAGGCCGGTGTTTCTCTGGCTGCGCTTCCCGGCAGAGCAGCCGCGCTCAGCGCGGCTCCCCCAGCAGGGACCAGCCCCTGGCTTTTGCACCGGGAGTATTTATAGGGTGTTATTACAGCTCCACGCACCTCACAGGCTGTGAAAGGGAGTTGGCAAGCCCGCTGCTCCTTCCATCTACAAACGGGCAGAGGCTGGAAATGTGCCCCTGGGGGCAGAGCATGGGATGGGGCCTCAGCGTCCTCACGGTACAGCTCAACCAGAATCAGGGCAAATGACGAGCCAGACTGTCAGCGCTTCCCACCAGGCTGCCCAGACCTCCCCTTCCTGCTGCGGCCAGAGCACCTCCCAGCCTGCTGCTCCCACAGCTGCTGAGGGGCTGCTCCTCCTCGCCCTCCCCTGCAGGAGACCATTAGCAAGCTGCTGGGAGCTGGGGTCTGGCTGCCGAGAACAGGCTGGGCTCCGCGCAGCCAGCCAGCCCATCGATCGTGGATTTCTCTGGGATGCTTTCTGACCTTTCAAGGTT
>PISW01006634.1:0-26895 GCA_004023785.1 Mungos mungo
CTTTCATAAATGTCATTAGGCAGTTGAATTCATATAGTGAATATATTATCATGTAATTCCTGTTCCCACTAAGTAGCAGGTAGATATCTTGGCTCAGGTGGCTTCAGTTGGTTGCCAGGTGAATCTACCTGGACTTTGTGTTACCAAGGTGCCTTATGTAAATTTATCTCATGCCTCTAACCTCTCAAAAGAATTAAGCTAACAGCTACGAGGAAACTGGTCTCTGCAGTCTGAGAGCACTCTTCAAGAGCTTTGGACCCAGAATTTGACTGTCAACGTGTCTCATGGAAGGTCGCTTCAGGATTAGCCAGCTTTGATGCTACAGTTCAAGATCTCCGCAATGCCATATTGATGGTAAATGCTTGGAGAGTCTCCCTTCCCGTGGCAAAATCGCTGGTGGAGTGGATGCAAGATATCTTGACCGGACTACAACAATGGGCAGGGGTGGGGGCACTCAGGCTTATCTTGGTCCTGCTCTCCCTCCTTTTCCTGTGGCTATTGTGTTGGCTCCGCAGGCGGCAGACTGCCAACCAACGCGTGATTTTGCAGGCTATGATGGCCATTCGTGAGCAAGCCTCACCAGCGGTCTGGCTCAGCATGCTGAAAGAGTAGCCAATGACGGGTAAGATCACCTGGGAGACACACAAACCTAAGACAGGCAAGCAACCAATTCGCTGTTGTCTTGTCCCATGACGGGTAACGTGGTCCTCCTGAAGGTGACAACCTAAGACAGGCATCTTTCCGTGCAATATTGCAAAAACAAAAAAGGGGGAGATGTGGGAGCCCGCGTGTGCGAGAATAAGATGGCACCTGGATTGGCACCAAGCTCCCTGACTCATGTGAGCCATCTCCCCAAGACCGCGGGGCGGGGAGGCTTTGGCCTGCCTGACGTTGCCTGCTAGCTAAGCACCCGTGAGCCAATTAAAGAGTGCCATGCCACGGTTATGCCCTCCCACTTAGTGGAGGATATAAGGAGGAGGGAGAGGGAAAGAAGGGGAGAAGAAGAAATAAAACCCACGTCTGCAACGAATCCCGGTGTCACGTCCTTCCTTCCCGCCAGCGGGTGAGGGGCGCGACACATCCCCTCATCTCTCTCCCTCTTTTCAGGCTTCTCTATCTCCTAAGACACAGTATTCAAATTAGACAAGTTAATGACCATATAATAGCCTCTAAATGTTCAAGTAAAAAGAAGAGTCACACATTTCGCTGTAAATCAAAATCTAGAAATGATTAAGCAAGATATGTCAAAAACTGAGAAAGACTGAAAACTAGGTCTCTGGGCCAGTTATCCAAGTAATAAGCACAAAAAACTACTTCTTGAAGGAAATTAAAAGTACTACTCCAATGAACAAATGAGTGATTAATAAAAATTTTTTTAAAGCAGAATAGCCTTATTGCTGAGACGGAAAAAGTTTTAGTGGTCTAGATAGAAGATCAAACTAGCCACAATATTCCCTTAAACTAAAACCAGAGCAAAGCCCTAACTTTCTTTAATTTTATTAAGGATGAGTGCAGTGAGGAAGCTATAGAAGACAAGTTTGAAGCTAGCAAAGGTTAATTCATAGGTTTAAGGAAAGAAGTTATCTCTAAAACAACAGATTTACCTATACAGATGAAACATTCTGATATTGGAAGTGAATGTCATCTAAGACTTTCATAGCTAGAGAAGTCAATGCCTAACTTCAAAGGACAGTCTGTTTTTCTTATTAGGGGCAAATGCAGCTGGTGACCTTAAGGTGAAGCTAATGCTCATTTAACATTCTAAAATTCCTATAGCCCTTAAGAAGAATGCTAAATCTACTCTGCCTGTGCTCTGTAAATGGAACAACAAAGCCTGAATGACAGCATATCTACTTATGAACAAGTTTACTGAATATTTAAATACACTGTTGAGATCCACTTCTCAGAGAAAAAGATTCATTTCAAAATACTACTGCTCATTGACAAAGCATGTGGCTACCCAAAAGCTCTGATGGAAATGGGCAACAAGAGTAATGCTGTTTTCATGCCTGCTAACACAACACCCATTCTGCGGTCTATGGTTAAGGAGTAATTTCGAATTTCAAGTCTTATTATGTAATAAATACATTTCATGACCCTATTGCTACCATAGACAGTGATTCCTCTGATGCATCTGTGTCAATAGAAAACCTCCTGGAAAAGATTCAGTGTTCTAGATGCCACAAAGAACATTTGTAATTTATGGGAAGAGGTCAAAATATCAACGTGAGGAGGAGTTTGAAAGAAGTTGATTCCAGCCCTCGAGACTTAAGGAGAGAAGATATCTTCAGATGTAGTGGAAATAAGAAGAAAACTAGAATTAAAAGTGGAGCATTAAAGGGGTGTCTGGGTGGCGCAGTTGGTTAAGCATCTGACTTTGGCTCAGGTTATGATCTTACAGTTCGTGGGATAGAGCCCCTCATCAGGATCTGTGCTGACAGCTCAGAGCTTGGAGCTTACTTGCTTCAGATTTATGTGTCTCCCCCACCCCCACCTCTCTCAAAAACAACATTAAAAAATCCTTTTTTTTTTAAGTGGAACATGATGATGTGACTGAACTATGGCAAACTCGTGATTAAACTTTAACAGATGAGGAGTTGCTTCTTATGAATAAGCAAAAAGAGTAGTTTCTCGAGATGGAATCCACACCAGATGAAGATTCTGTTAAGATTGTTAAAATGACAAATAAAGGAGTTAGAATATTACATAAACTTAGTTGATAAAGCAGCAACAGGCTTGAGAAGATTGAGTTCAATTTTAAAAGAAATCCCACTGTGGTAAAATGCTATGGAACAGTATTGCATGCTGCAGAGAAAGTGTTCATGAAAGGAAGAGTCAATGAATATGCCAAAATTCACGGTTGTCTTACCTTAAGAAATTGCCACAGGTCACTTATCCTAAAGCAGCAGAATACACATTCTCCTTAAGTCCACATAGAACATTCTCCATAATAGATCACATACTGGAACACAAATCATCCCTCAACAAGTACAAAAAAATACCTTGCAGATTTTCAGACCACAGTGTTATGAAACTTGAAGTCAACCACACACACAAAAAAATTGGAAAGACAGTGAATACTTGGAGATTAAAGAACATCCTACTAGGGGAGCCTGAGTGGGTAAGTCGGTTAAGTGTCCAACTTCGCTTAGGTCATGATATCCTGGTTTGTAAGTTCGAACCCCAAATCTGGCTTTGTGATGACAGCTCAGAGCCTGGAGCCTGTTTTGGATTCTCTCTCTCTCTTTCTCTCTCTCTCTCTCTCTCTCTCTCTCTCTCTCTCTCTCTCTCTCTGATCCTCCCCTGCTTGCACTCTGTCTCTCTCTCTAAAATAAATAAACATCAGAAAAAAAAAAAAAGAACATCCTACTAAAGAATGAATGGGTGAACCAAGAAATTAAAGAGGAAATTTAAAATTACATGGAAGCCTGTGAAAATGAAAACATGACAGTCCAAAACCTCTGGGATGCAGCAAAGGCAGTCTCAAGAGGGAAGTATAGGGAGGAGCAGCAAGATGGCAGAGAAGTAGGGAGCTTGGTAATCTCCGTCCACCCGCAACTATCAAACTGAGAAGGACCAAAGCCAAAACATTCTGATCTGCAAAAACAGATGTGCACGCACAGACTCCTTATAGATGACAGCCTCATCGATGTCTGAGGGGAGGGAGTGCTGGCCCAAAGAGGAGCCAGGAGAGAGAGCGTCCAGAAAGGTGGCACCGGGCTGCAGAGGGCCGTGTACAGAAGTGGCACAGGACCGTGGAAGGACGGGCTTGGAGCGGCCATGTAGAGATCGGTCATGCTAAGCAGTGTGCAGAACGGCCATTTGGAGCCGAGCGCGAAATGGCCATGTAGAGCAGGTAGTGCCAAGGGGAAGAGAAGGAGAGACTGAAAACGCTTGTAGAGTGGCCACTGGAGAGAGAGAGACATCAGCCTGGGGCAGAGAGACATACCATCCCATATATAGACATTAGGCGTGGGGAGAGAAATTAGTCCTCCTCAGTGGGCTTGTTCTCCCTTGGGCTCAGTGGCTTGGTGACTCCAGGTGGAGCCAGAGAAAAGCTGGCTCCCCAGTCCCCTTACTCAATCCCAGCTAGAAAGCCGCCCTCCTGCAGGAAGGCATTTCATTGCATTTCATCTGGGGTGACAGCATTAAAGTGCATGGACTAGGATTTGAAAAAGTGGTGGAGCTTAGGGGAAAAAAGTAATTTGGCCCACGCATGGCACAGGGAAATCAGACTCAAAAGAGTGGCTTGCAACCCATGCTCTGAGAAAGGCTTGGGGCATCACCATTCTTCTCCCCACAACCCCTAAGGTGGTGCTTCAGAGAGCAGCCCCTGAGACCTGACCTACCTACACCAAACCACACCCATCAGCGCTGGAGAGCTGCTTTTTTTTTTTCCTTAACTTTTTAAAACCTTTTTCATTTAAACATAACCACACCAAAGACTTAATCATCCATTTCCTATATAAAAGGTAGCTACTTTTTTGCATGGACCTCAAGTATATTGTAGTATAGAGGTGGAATTTAAGGAAAGGTATTAAGCAGGCTGTGTTGTAGCTTATGGGCAAGTAATAAATTATATCATTTATCTTGAATGTATCATAGATAAGTTGCTATATAATGATTGCCACTTCAGATAGCTGTGAAATTAGGTGATTAACTAGTTGTTACTTACCGTTCTAATTTCTGTATAAGTCTAATTACATGAAATAGAAGTTGGTGTTTTGATTTTTTACTTTGCTTTTCTGTTTGGAGTGTCATTGTAACTACTGCATTGTAAATGATGGAAAATAATTGCATATGTTAAAAAAATAAATTGTGTTATATTTAAAAAAATAAAAATAAAACCTTTCTCAAAAAAGTTTTTTTAATGTTTTTTCTCTTTTCTTTTTTTATTCGTTTCTCCTTCCCCCTTCCCCCCTCCCCGGAGTCTGGGAAAGATCAACATTTATACACTGCCTTGATCAGATCAATTCCTGCCATCCAGATATATTTTTCCTTTTCTCATTCTTATCTCTCCCCTCTGCAGATTTTACACTCTCAGATTGTTTCTTGTCGTTTCTGTCCCCCCTTCTTTTTCTCTTTTCTTTTCCTTTCTTTCTTTTTATTTTCTTCTTTTCTTTTCCCTTTTGGTTTGCTTGTTTACTTGATTGGTCTATGCATTGGCATGCTTATGTTTCCTGTGTGTTTTCTGTCTGTTGTGTTTTCCAGGCTATGTCAAGAAACAGGCCAAAGTACACATGATAGAAAGTCCCAAATACCACTGAGCAGGGAAATAAAATCATCAAAAGCACAACAAGAGAAACCGAGAGACATCATTGAAAGAACAGTTCCTGAACCGATAGGCCCTGGATAGTCAATGAGCCTTCTTTAACAGAGCAATATTACCAGGGGTACAGTGCATAACAAGCTTTTAAAACTGACAAGAGACAGAAAGCTAGCCAAAATGATGAAACAAAAGAACTCTCCTCTAAAGAAATTCCAGGAAGAAATCACAGAACTGCTAAAAACAGACATAAACAACATAACTGTACAAGAATTTAGAACAATTGTCATAAACTTAATTGCCAGGCTTGAAACAACCATCAGAGAAACTATTGATGCAAAGACTACGGACCTTCAAAATAGCTGTGACGAGTTTAAAAGGTTATTAATGAGGTGCATAATAAAATGGAGGTGGCCAATGCACAGAATGAAGAGGCAGAGAGGAGAATAGGTGAACTAGAAAACAAAATTACAGAAAAAGAGGAAGCCGAGAAAAAGAGAGAGAGATTGATACAGGAGCATTAAGTGAGAATTCGAGTCCTGAGTGATACAATAAAACTGAACAATATCTGTATCATAAGAGTTCCTGAAGAGAAAGAAGGAGAAAAATCACCTGAAGGGGTGCTTGCTCAAATTATAGCTGAGAACGTCCCAAATCTAGGGAAGGAAAAAGACATTGAAATTCAGGAGACACATAGAACTCCCATAAGACGTAACTTGAATTGACCTTCTGCATGACATATAGTAGTGAAACTGGCAAAATATAAAGGCAAAGAGAATTCTGAAAACAGCTAGGGATAAAAGGGCCCTAACATACAAAGGGGAACTATCAGAGTGGTTACAGACCTATCTATTGAAACTTGGCAGGCCACAAAGGAATGGCAGGAAAGCTTCAATGTGATGAACAGAAAAAAAAAAAAAAACATGCAGCCAAGAATCCTTTATCCAGCAAGCCTGTCATTCAAAAATAGAAGGAGAGATACAGGTGTTCCCAAATAAACAAAAATTGAATGAATTCATCACCACCAAACCAGCCCTACAAGAAATCCTAAGAGGGACTCAATGAGGGAAATGTAGCAAAGAATAAAAGGTATCAGAGACATCACTACAAACATGAACTCTACAGGAAACACAATGACTTTAAACACATATTTTTTAATAATAACACTGAATGTAAATGGACTGAATGCTCCAGTCAAACGATACAGGGTAGCAGAATGGATCAAAAACCAAAATCCATCTATTTACTGTCTACAAGAGACTCATTTTAGACCTGAGGACACCTTCAGATTGAAAGTAAAGGAATGGAGAAATATCTATCATGTGACTGGAAGTCAAAAGAAAGCCAAAGTAACCATATTTATATAGGAAAAAAACTGGACTTTAAAGTAAAGGCAGTAATAAAAGATGAAGAAGGACATCATATAATAATTACATCCATCAGGAAAAGCTAACAATTATAAACATCTATGGGCCAAATTCGGGAGCATTAAAATACATAAAACAACTAATCAGGGTCAGAAACAATCTCATTGAAAGAATGTACTGATTGCAGGGGGTTTTAATTAGTCCACTTACAGCAGTGGATAGGTCAATCAGACAGAAAATTACAAAAGAAACAATGGACCTGAATGACACATAGTAACAGATGGAATTAATAGATATATTTAGAACTCTGCATCCTGAAGGTAGGGTATACACTTTCTTCTCGAGTGCGAATGGCACATTCTCCAAGATAGATCACATACTGGGTCATAAAACAGCCCTCCATAAATACAAACAAAGTGAGATCATACCATGCACACTTTCAAATCACAATGCTATGAAACTTGAAATCAACCACAGGAAAGTCTGGTAAACCTCCAAAAATGTGCAGGTTAAAAACCACCCTACTGAAGAATGATTGGGCTAATCAGGAAATTAGAGAGGAAATTTAAAAAATATATGGAAACAAATGAAATTGAAAATACAACAATCCAACCAGGGCTGAAGAGGGAGGAGGAAAGGGGAAGGGGGTGATGTTCATGGAGAGGGGCACTTGTGGGGAAGAGCTCTAGGTGTTATGTGGAAACCAACTTGGCAATAAACTATTAATAAAAAAATTTTTAAAAAGAGGGAAGTATATTGCAATCTAGGCCTTCCTAAAAAAGGAAGAAAGGTCTCAAATACACAACCTGGCCTTACATCTTAAATAGCTGGAAAATAACAGCAAATAAAGCCCAAAACCAGTAGAAGAAGAGAAATAGTAAAGATTAGAGTAGAAATCAGTATATCGAAATCAAAATGACAATAAAGAGATCAATGAAACCAGGAGCTGGTCTTTTGAAAGAGTTAACAAAACTGTTAAACAACTAGCCAGACTGATCCAAAAGAAAAAAGGGAAGACCAAAATAAATAAAACCACAAATGAAAGAGGAGAGATCACAACCAACACTGCAGAGATACAAACAATAATAAGAGAATATTATGAGCAATCATATGCCAACAAATTGGTCAATCAGGAAGAAATGAACAAATTTCTTGAAACATAAACTACCAAAATTGAAACATGAAGAAATGGAAAATTTGAACAGACCCATAGGCAGTAAAGAAATTGAATCAGTAATCAAAAATCTTCTAAGAAACAAGAGTCCAGGGCCACATGGCTTTCCAGGGGCATTCTACCAAACATTTAAAAAAGACTTAACACCTATTCTTTTGAAGCTGTTCCAAAAAATAGAAATGGAAAGATGACATCAAAACTCATTCTATGAGGCCAGTATTACCTTGATTTCAAAACCAGAAAAAGATCCCACTAAAAAGGAAAACTACAGATGAATTTCCTTGATGAACATGGATGCAAAAATTCTCAACAAGATACTCACAAACACAATTCAAGAATACATTAAAAGAATTATTCACCACAATCAAGTGGGATTTATTCCAGAGATCCAGGGCTGGTTCAATATTCACAAATCAATCATTGTGATATATCACATTAATAAAAGAAAGGATAAGAACCACATGATCTTCTCAATAGATGCAGAGAGAGCATTCGACAAAATATAGCATCCTTTATTGATAAAAACCCTCAAGAAAGTAGGGATAAAAGGAACATACCTCAAGATCATAAAGCCTATATATGAAAAACCCAAAGCTAATATCATTCTCAGTGGGGAGAAACTGAGCGCTTTCCCCCTAAGGTAAAGAGCATGACACGGATGCCCCCTCTCACCACTGTTATTAAACATAGTGTCAGAAATCCTACCCTCAGAAATCAGACAACAAAAAGAAATAAAAGGCATACAAATTGGCAAGGAGGAAGTCAAACTTTCACTCTTTGCAGACGACATAATACTCTATGTGGAAAACCCATATGACTCCACCAAAAAATCTGCTAGAAATGACCCATGAATTCAGCAAGACTGTAAGATATAAAATCAATGTACAGAAATCAGTTGTATTTCTATACACCAATAATGAAGTGGCAGAAAGAGAAATCAAGAAAATGATTCCATTTACAATTGTATCAAAAACTGTAAAATACCTAGGAATAAATCCAACCAAAGGGGTGAAAAATCTATACATTGGAAATTATAGAAAACTTAAGACAAAAACACTGAAGAAGACAGAAATAAAAGGAAAATCATTCCATACTCATAGATTGGAAGAACGTATATTGTTAAAATGTCAATACTACCCAAAGCAATCTGTATATTCAATGCAATTCCTATCAAAATAATCTGAGCAATCTTCACAGGCTAGCACAAAAAATAAAAATTTTATTGAATGAGAAAAGACTGAATAGCTAAGATAAGGTTGAAAAAGAACACAAAGCTGGAGGCATCACAATTCTAGACTTCAGGCTATATTACAAAGCTGTAATCATCAAGACAGTATAGTGCCGGCACAAAAACAGACACTCAGATCAATGGAACAGAGTAGAGAACCCAGAAATGGGCCCACAAACATATGCCCAACTATTCTTTGACAAAGCAGGAAAAAATATCCAATGGAATAAAGACAGTCTCTTCAGCAAACAGTGCTGAGAAAACTTGACTGATATGCAGAAAAACGAATCTGGACCACCATCTTACAACATACACAAAAATAAACTCAAAATGGATGAAAGGCCTAAAAATAAGACAAGAAGCCATAAAAATCTTAGAGAAGAAATCATGCAATAACCTCTGACCTCAGCTGCACAACTTCTGACTCAATACATCTCTGGAGGCAAGGGAAACAAAAGCAAAAATGAACTATTAGGATCTCATCAAGATAAAAAGCTTCTGCACAGTGAAGGAAACAATCATCAAAACTAAAAGGCAACTGACAGAATGAGAGAAGATATTTGCAAATGACATATCAGATAAGGGATTTTAATCTAAAATCTATAAAGAGCTTATCAAACTCAACAACCCCCCCGAAACCCACAAATAATCCAGTGAAGAAATAAGCAAAAGACATGAATAGACACTTTTCCAAAGAATACATCAAGATGACTAAAAAGACATCCAGATGGCTAACATGCACGTGAAAAAAATGCTCAACATCACTCATCATCAGGGAAATACAAATTAAAACCACAATGAGATACCATGTCGCACCAGTCAGAATGGCTAAAATGAACAAATCAGGCAACAGATGTTGGTGAGAATGTGGGAAAGATCTCTTTTGCACTGCTGGTGGGAATGCAAACTGGTGCAGCCACTCTGGAAAACAGTATGGACGTTCCTCAAAAAGTTAAAAATAGAACTACCCTATGACCAGGCAATTCAAGGGATACAGGTGTGCTGTTTCAAAGGGGAACATGCATCCCAATGTTTATAGCAGCACTATCAACAATAGCCAAAGAATGGAAGGAGCCCAAACATCCATTGACAGATGAATGGATAAAGAAGATGTGGTATATATATACTCGGCAGTCAAAAAAATGAATCTTACCATTTGCAACAGTGTGGATGGAACTAGATGTGTGAATGCTTAGTGAAATAAGTCAGTCAGAGAAAGACAAATATCATTTGATTTCACATATATGTGGGATTTAATAAACCAAAAAGCTGAATATAGGTAAAGGGAAGCAAAAATTAGATAAAAACCGAGAAGGAGACAAACCATAAGAGACTCTTAAATACAGAGAACAAACTGAGAGTTGCTGGTGGGGTGTGGGTGGAGGGATGGGTTATATGGGTGATGGACATTAAGGAGGGCACTTGTTGGGAGGAGCACTGGGTATTATATGTAAGTGATGAATCACTAAATTCTATTCCTGAAATCATTTTTACACTATATGTTAACTAATTTGGATTTAAATAGAAATAAAAAAATAAAAATAAAAAAGAAATTGTCACAGCTACACCAATATTTAGCAACAACCACCCTGATCAGTCAGCAGCCTTCACCAAGAAAATAAGACCCTACAGGAGGAGGCAGGGAAGATAGCAAAGTAGGAGGACCTTAAGCTCACCTGTCCAGTTGATAAATATTCACATCAGTGTAAATAACCCAGGAAATGACCTGAAGACTGGGAGAACAAATTCCACAACTAAAGGTAGAGAAGAGGCCACATCAAAGAAAGAAGAAAGTACACAGATAAGGTTTGGGAGTAAAATGGACCGTGGCAGACCACTTTGTTAAATGGACTACATCTCTACTAGGGACCAAAGACTTCCCATATCTGCAGCAATGGGACTAGGGGAAAAAGTGGCCAGGAGTCAACAACAGAGCACATGAAACACACATAAGAGACACTCTCTAAAGCGCCAGGCCCTGGCATTACACTGCAGGGCATTACAGGACCTCTTCTTCATAATGCCACTACCATTAAGAGCAAGACATGTAACTAACTTTCCCAACACAGAGAAACAGACATAGAGAATTAGACAAAATGAAGAGAGAGAGAAATATGTCCCAAATGAAAGAACAGGACCAAACCAGGTCTTGGGAAGAGACCTGAGTGAAATGAATATAAGCAATATTTATGATAAAGAATTTAAAGTAACCGGGGGGAGGGCAATATAGCAGAGAAGTAGGGAGATCTGTACTTCCTGCATCTCGCAAACAAAGAAGGGGCTGAAGCCAAAGGACTCTGAACCCCAAAAGTTTGGGAGGAAAAGAAACGGGAGTCTACAAGGAAGAAAACAGGAAAACTACATGACCGATAGGTCCGTGATTGCAAACTGGGGGAGATAAAACAGGTCACCGAGGCATGGAGGGGAGGGATTCCCCTTCTGCAGAGAGACAAAGGGAAGAGAAAAAGTGGCTGGGAAGTGTAGGACTGTATCTGTACAAGAAAAAAACCTCGGACTGGGATAGAGAGGGAACACATCATTCCATCTCTAACTGTGGGGCTTTTGGAGTGGTATCACATCTCTAACTGGAGGGCTTTCATCGGACTGGGGTCCTCTGCCCTGTTTGCACACTTGGGGAAGAGGATAGGCCACCCTCCAGGTTCAGTGGCAAGCCAGGGGCACAGTTGGCAGCAGGAGAAACTGCTCTCCTTCCCTGAAGTGCTGTAGCACAGCTGCAGGAGCACATATCGGGCGGTAAGATTAACACACACAGAGTGGGAGTTTAAAACCTAGCTAAGCGTGGAACATGAGACTGCAGAGTGAGACAGCCTGCCTTGTCTGTGCCCATGGCACAGTTAGGATGGATCCAAAGAGATGATTTAGTATACCTGGTCCGTGAAGAAGGGACTGGGGGTTGTCATTTTTCTTCCCACAACCACCAAGGCGGGGCCTCAGGGATCAGTCTGCCGGGCCCACAGTGGGGGCAGGACCTGCCTACACCAAACCACACCGTCCCCTTCCGCTCCCGCGCTGAGGAGCTATGTATCTACTGGAGCTGTGGAACCAGCACCGTGGCATTGCTTGGATTAACTCTAGGTCAATTCTTTTTATTTAGGTATATTCTCCCTTTTCTCCTTCTTATCTCTATCCTCCTCCAGGCTGGTTACTCTGGTTATTGGTTTGCTAAAAAAACATATTTAATCCATTCTCTTGAGGCATGTTCTACACCTCTTTTTTTACTTTCCTTTCTCTCTCTGGAATAATCAGGCCATATAATTTCTCTGGGTAATTTTATCTTCATTTCTTTTTCCTCGCCTCCTTCTTTATTCTCCTTTCTCTCGCTCTGGATTAAGCCTTTTAGTCTCTCTGACTGGCAAATATTCATTTTCTCTTTCTCCCTGCCCCTATCATTTCTCTCTTTGTATATGCTCTTTCATCAGCACTGCCTCCACTCTCTTCTTTACCTGTACCTGGTGTTTCTGGTTTTATGCTTTTAGACTGTCTTTTCTTTTGGGGTGGTTTTCTTTTTGTCTGTTTGCTTGTTTGTTTTATTCATTTGTGCATTTGCATATTTTTGTTTCCTGTTTGTCTGTCTGTTTTCCTTTCCAGAGCTACTTGAAGGAACAAGCCAAAGCACATCTGGTGGAGGGTCTAAAACATCACTATAAGTAGGAAAATAAAATAACCAGAGTCACAAAAACAGAAAGCAAGTAACACTCTTCAAAGAACACCCCCTGAACAGCCTAGATAGTGTATGAGCCCCCTTTAATATAGTAGTACTCACAGGTGCAGAACACATAATAAGCTTTTAAAACTTACAAGAGACAGAAAACTAGCCAAAATGATGAAAGAAAAGAATTATCTTCAGAAGAAATTCCAGGAAGAAATGACAGCTAAAGAATTGATCAAAACAGATAAAAGCAACATAACTGAGCAAGAATTTCGATAGTCAATAAATTTAATAGCTGGGGTTTGAAAAAAGCATAGAAAAAAGCAGAGACTCCATTGCTGCAGAGATAAAGGATCCTAAAAATAGTCATGATGAATTTAAAAATGCTATAAATGAGGTGCAAAATAAAATAGAGGCAGCTACATTGAAGAGACAGAGGGGAGAATAGGTGAATTCAATCTAAAAATATGGGAAAAGTGGAAGCCAAGAAAAAGAGAGATAAATTGATCCAGGGACATGAAAGGAGAATTCAAGAACTGAGTGATGCAATCAAATGGAACAATATCCATATCATAGGAATTCCAGAAAAAGAAGAGAGAGAGAAAGGGGCTGAAGGGAGTCTCTGAACAAATCATAGCAGAGAACTTCCCCAACCTGGGGAAGGAAACAGAGATTGAAATCCAAAAGGCACAGAGAACCCCCTTCAGACATAACTTGAATCGATTCCATGAATGAAATATCATAGCGAAACTGGCAAAATACAAGGATAAGGAAAGAATTCTGAAAGCAGCTAAGGAAAAATGGGCCTTAACATACAAAGGTAGATACATAAGGATAGTAGCAGACCTATCTACTGAAACTTGGCAGGTCAGAAAGGAATGGCAGGAAATCTTCAATGTGATGAATAGCAAAAATAATGTAGCCAAGAATCCTTTATCCAGCAAGCCTGTCATTCTGAATAGAAGGAGAGATAAAGGTTTTCCCAAACAAACAAACAAACAAAAAACTGAAGGAATTCATCACCACTACACAAGCCCTACAAGAGATCCTAAGGGGGACTCTATGAGGGAAATGTTGCAATGAATAAAAAGTACCAGAGACATCATTACAAGCATATAAACTAAAGATAACACAATGGCTCTAAACCCATATTTTTTAATAATAACACTGAATGTAAATGGACTGAATGCTCCAATCAAACGACATAGGGGAGCAGAATGGATTAAAAAAAAAAAAAGACCCATCTATGCGCTCTCTACAAGAGACTCATTTTAGACCTGAGGACACCTTCAGATTGAAAGTGAGAGGATTGAGAAATATCTGTCATGCTACTGGGAGTCAAAAGAAAGCTAGAGTAGCCATACTTATATCAGACAAAATGGACTTTAAAGTAAAGGCAGTAATAACAGATGAAAAAGGACACTATATAATAATTATAGGGTCTATCCATGAGGAAGAGCTAACAAATATAAATGTCTATGCACCGAATTCAGGAGCACCCAAATATATAAAACAACTAATCACAAACAGAAACAATCTTATTGCTAAGAATGTGCTAATTTCAGGGGACTTTATTACTCCACTTAGAGCGAAGGATAGATCAACTAGAGAGAAAATCACTAAAGAAACAATGGCCCTGAATGACACATTGGACCAGATGGACATGACAGATATATTTAGAACTCTACATCACATAGCAGTGGAATACACTTTCTTCTCAAGTGGACGTAGTACATTCTCCAAGATAAAGCATATACTGGGTCACAAAGCAGCCCTCAATAAATATTAAAGAACTTAGATCATACCATGCATACTTTCAGATCACAATGCTCTGAAACTTAAAATCAACCACAGGAAAAAGTCTGAAAAACCTCCAAAAGCATGGATGTTAAAAACATCCTACTAAAGAATGAATGGGCCAATCAGGCAATTAGAGAAGAAATTTTAAAATATACGGAAACAAATGAAAATAGAAATGCAACAATCCAAACCCTTTGGGATGCAGCACAGTCAGTTCTAAGAGGAAAATACATTGCAATCCAGGCCTATCTCAAGTAACAAGAAAAAAACCAAATACAAAATCTAACAGCACACCTAAAGGAACTAAAGCAGAACATGAAAGACATCACAAAACCAGCAGAAGAAAAGAAATAATAAAGATTAGAACAGAAATAAACAACAAAGAATAAAAAAAGTAGAACAGACCAATTAAACCAAGAGTTGGTTTTGGGGGGGAAAAAATTGATAACCCCCTAGCCAGACTTTTCAAAAAGAAAAGAGAGAGGACCCAAATAGATGAAATCACAAATGAGAAAGGACTTATTACAACGGGTCTCTCAGAAATACAAGCAATCATCAGAGATTACTATGAAAAAAGTATATTCCAACAAAATGGACAACCTGGAAGAAATGGACACATTCCTGAACACACATGCACTACCAAAACTCTAATGGGAAGAAAAAGAAAATTTGAACAGGCCCATAACTAGTGAAGAAATTGAATCAGTTATCAAACAAGAGTCCTAGACCAGATGGCTTCCCTGGGGAATTCTACCAGGTATTTAAAGCAGAGTTGATACCTATCCTTCTCAAGCTATTCCAAAAAAATAGAAATGGAAGAAAAACTTCCATGACCATTCTATGAACCCAGCATTACCTTGATTCCCAAACCAGACAGAGAAACCACAAAAAAGAAGAACTACAGGCCAATATCCCTGATGAACATGGATGCAAAAATACTCAACAATATGCTAGCAAAGTGAATTCAACAGCATATAAAAAGAATTATCCACTGTGATCAAGTGAGAATCATTTCTGGGTTGCAGGGCTGGTTCAAAATTCACAAATCAATCAATGTGATACATCACATTAACAAAGGAGAAGAAAAGAACCATATGATCCTGTGAAAAGATGCAGAAAAGGCATTTGACAAAATACAGCATTCTTCTTAATAAAAACCCTCGAAAAAATCGGGACAGAAGGAAATTACTTAAACATCATAAAAGCCATTTATGAAAGGCCAATGGCTAATATAATCCTCAATGGGCAGAAACTGAGAGCTTTCCCCCTGAGATCAGTAACATGAAAGAAATGTCCACTCTCACCACTGTTGTTTAACATAGTGCTGGAAGTCCTAGCAGCAATCAGAAGCAAAAGGAAATAAAAGGCATCAGAATTGACAATGAAGTCAAACTTTCACTTTTTGCAGACGACAGGATGCTCTACATGGAAAACCCGACAGACTTCATCAAAAGTCTGCTAGAACTTATTCATGAATTCAGCAAAGTTGTAATGTACAAAATCAATGGACAGAAATCTATTGCAATCTTATACACCAATAATGCAGCAACAGAAAGAGAAATCAAGAAACTGATCCCATTCACAATTTCACACACAAAAAAGTAAAATACCTAGGAATAAACCTAACCAAAGATATAAAAGATCTATATGCTGAAAACTTGTGAAGAAAATTGAAGAAGATACAAAGAAATGGAAAAGCATTCCATGTACATGGATCCAAAGAATAAACATTGTTAAAATATCAATATTACCCAAAGCAATCTACACATTCAATGCAATCCCAATCAAAACTGTACTGACATTCTTCTCAAAGCTAGAACAAACAATCCTAAAATTCGTATGGAACCACAGAAGACCCCAAATAGCCAAAGTAATATTGAAGAAGGAAACCAAAATGAGAGGCATCACAATCCCAGACTTTAGCCTCTACTACAAAGCTGTCATCATCAAGACAATATGGTATTGACACAAAAACAGACACGTAGACCAATGGAATAGAATAGAGAACCCAGAACTGGACCCACAAATGTATGGCCAATTAATCTTTGACAAAGCAGGAAAGAGTATCCAATGGAAAAAAGGCAGCCTCTTCAACAGGTAGCGGACAGCAACATGCAAAAGAATGAAACTAGACCACTTTCTTGCACCATACACAAAAATAAACTCAAAATGGATGAAGAACATGAATGTGAGACAGAAAACCATCAAAATCCTAGAGGAGTAAGCAGGAAAGATCCTCCTTGACATCCATCGCAGCAAGTTCCTACTCGACACATCCCCAAAGGCAAGGAAATCAAAGCAAAAACGAACTGTTGGGACCTAATCAAGATAAAAAGCTTCTGCACTGCAAAAGAAACAGTCAAGAAAACTATTAGGCAACCGAAGGAATGGGAAAAGATAATTGCAAATTATATGTCGGATAAAGAGCTAGTATCCAAAACCTATAAGGAACTCACCAAACACAACACCTAAAAAACAAATAATCCAGTAAAGTAATGGGCAGAAGACATGAATAGACACTTTTCCAGAGGACATCCAGTAGGCCAACAGACACATGAAACGATGCTCAGCATGTCTCATAATCAGAGAAATAAAAATTAAAACCACACTGAGATACCACCTAATGCCAGTCAGAGTGGCTAAAATGAACAAATCAGGTGACTATAGATGCTGGTGAGGATGTGGAGAAATGGGCACCCTCCTACACTGTTGGTGGGAATGTAAACTGGTGCAGTCACTCTGGAAAACAGTGTGAATGTTTCTCTAAAATTAACAATATAACTCCCCTATGACCCAGCAATAGCAATGCTAGGGATTTACCCAAGAAATACAGAAGTGCGGATGCATAGGGACACATGTACCCCAATGTTCACAGCAGCACTTTCAACAATGGAAAGAGCCTAAATGTCCATCACCTGATGAATGGATCAAGAAGATGTGGTTTATATATACAATGGAATACTACATGGCAATGAGAAAGAATGAAATCTGGCCATTCATAATAACATGGATGGATCTCAAGGGTGTCATGCTAAGTGAAATAAGGCAGAGAAGGACAGATATCATATGTTTTCACTCATAATACAGGAGAAATTTAACAGAGGACCATGGGGAAGGAAAGGGGAAAAAATAGTTGGGGAGAGGGAGGGAGGCAAACCATGAGAGAATTGAATACTGAGAACAAACTGTGGGCTCATGGGGGAGTGGGAGAGGGAAAGGGGTGTGATGGACATGTAGGAGGGCACTGACAGTTAATCCTGAAGGTTAGATTGTCCTCACAGTACACAGCCAATTTTCTAGCAGCCTGAGGGGTACACTATACTTTTAGTAGTTTGCAAAGCATCTGAAGAAAACATTACCATTTCGGTTGAGTTTCATCTGTAAGAATGGTCCAGCTCTGGTCCAAGCAATAAAGCATATCAGAGCCTTAGTTTAGCATTTAGATCACTACTGATATTAAGTTTCTTTACCTTAGGGTTTCTTAGTCCTACATACCCTACATACACAGCAGGCATCTTTCCTGGAGAGCAACCCATTTGAGACATCTTCAAAGCAGCCTCCCATTCAGGTCGAGAGCAGAAGTATGCACCTATATCCAAGGTAGACAACTAATACTCATGGATGATCCCTAGGTCAGTCTCCAGCCCATCTCATCTTCCTGAGAGTGTCTGTGGATTTTCTTCTGTCCTTTCCTTCTATGAATAGTGTTCCTGTAATTAATTAGCCTAATCATTCCTCTGAGGCACCCAGGACTCACAACTCACATATTCTTAGCATGTTAGGCTAATAAATAAAGTGTTTGAATATAACTATTTTTCAATATTTCATTAAAATAAAGCAGTGCTCCATAACAAACTCCCCTGAAAGATGAATGCTTAGTTCATCTTTTGGACTCTCTTTTTTCAGCATATGACACTTTAACATCATTTAAATAATTTCATGATTTTCTATAAATATTAAGAGCTTTTACCTTGCAGGAAGACTGTCAAATAGCTCTATGGGCACTAATGAGGCCAAGGTTCCAGATGCAAGGTCCAGGTACACCATACAACTTCTCTCTACTTCGTGGGCACAAACTGCACCTGAACTGTGCTTATGAACACTTATGGCACCAAATGTATGGGTTTCTTCAAACACTAACCAATTCTGAAACTCTCCAGACACCTACTACCCAGAGTTAGTTTCAGACTCCACAGTAAAGATTCAGTCCTACAAGACTATCCCCACTTCAGATGCTAGTCACAAGTCCAGGTTATAACTGGTACTTCTGAATGATTGACTATAAATTTGGAAGTTTGCTCAATCCCCTCCTCAGATTCGATAATTTGCCTGAAGAACTCACAGAACTCAAAGAAACACTTTACTTGCTATTGCCAATTCAGTATAAAGGATACCACTCAGGAACAGACAAATAGAGATGTTTAGGGCAAGACATTGGGAAGGGTCAAGAAGCTTTCATGTCTCTCAGCATACCACTATCCCAGCCCCTCAATGTATTCACCAACCCAAGAACTCTCCAAACCCTGTCATCTAGTGGTTTTAAAAAATTTTTTGTTACATAGGCATAATTGGACAAATCATTGGCCACTGGTAATTGACTCAATCTCCAGCCTCTTTCTTCTCCATAGAGGTGGGGGTTGGAGCTAAAACTTCTAACCCTCTGGTAATACCTTTCATGTTTCTGGCTATCTGAAGCTATCTAGGGGACCCTAACCACCACCAGTCATCTCATTAAACTGCAAAGGACACTCTTATTGTTCCAGAGATTCCAAGGGTTTTAGGAGCTATACACCAGGAACTGGGAATAAAGACCAAATATTTATATTTTTATTATATGACAGCACCTTAATTCCTACCTCAGTCATGCCATTCATGCGAACTGTTGGCCTCGAGGACTGATCTAACAATATAGAGTAGATAAAATTTTAGAAATTCATCATTAAAATTAGAGAAAATGTATCTATAGAAACATGTTATTAAAAGGTCAGTAGCAGCATCTTTATTTACAAAAAGTATTGTAACAGTATAAACGCAGTCTTAGGATCTGAAAAACAGGGTTCACTACTGGACCTACTAAGTCCCAGGAGCAAATCATTAACTACTCTGAGCTTTTCTTTTCTTACCTGGTTTGTAAATTTTCTTTATGTCCCAAATCAGATAATATTATCTTCATAATATATGAAGGTGCTGGGATAACTATATAAAGTACTTTATGAAAATATTTTACAATGGACAGGATTTCATATTTGATTTCCAGAAAGTTGTTCAATTTGACCAAACAACTAACTCTATTAGGTAGAAGCTCTTCTATTATATTTCCTGCTATTTATATACTTCTGATATTGCCATTTTGAAATTGCACCTTTAACATGAGATAAATCTCATGTCAGTTTTGAAAATAGTCACTAACTAGTTCTACCTAATTGTAAATGTTTTCTGAAAACCACAGTGCTTTGAAATGCTAGGCAGCAAATTTATGTTATTAAAATTTTTTAAATATGATTTTATTTTAGAATGGTTAAAATGTGAATGGGAGATATAAAATATCCATATATTCCTCTATATATGAATATAGAAAAAGCAAACAGACCAAAAACCCATGAGACACAAATCAGGAAACCCAAAAGAAGAAGCACAGTGGGAGGGTTTTAAATAAAAAGTTTTCATGTCCTTTCTCCTTGGAATCAGGATGCATCAGCCTCACAGCTCATTGATGTGTTTGCACTGAGTACTGTTAATCAAGGAAATTTACCTGACCTTTGGTGTCCAAAATTTATTGGTGTTTCATTGCATAGACACAATTGATTGAATCATTGGCCAGGAGGTTGAATTTGATCTTTAGTTTACTACCTTTCCTGGAAGTCATCCTGGTATCATGTGTCTCAAAGCCCAGTTATCTAATCAGATGGCTGGTCTTTCTGGTGTGGCCAGCCCCATCCTGTTTGCTTTTTCTATAACACAACTGTTATTTCAAATATAGTACTTTCTTCAGTTTTGTAAGTTCTTCTAGAAAATTACTGAAACTGAGGGGATAGTGGAAATCTCCAAATCTGCAGTTGGTCAGAAGTGTTGATATGCCAGGAACATATATGGATATGTTATATATATCCATATATATATGTTATATATTCCTCCATCTATTTTCCTCTAACCGAAACTTTCATTATTATCAATTTTTTCACATACTTGAAATATCCTCTTGCTTCTTTTCCATCAAAGTCATTCTTGTGCTTCCTTCAAAATTCAGCTATTTCCATTATTCTTTCAGGGCTTTATGGGTGATTCTAACTAATTATGTTTACAATGTTGATTGTATTCTGCCTACTCTGTATGTATATGTGATTTATCTCCCATACAGGGTATACAAACCATAAGGACATGTGTTCTACTTGCTTTTTTATCTTCCTTCTGAGACACACAGTAATCTATAACTAGAAGAAGTTAACTTTATTCTTTGTAGCTTCATTCCATGATTAGGACAAAATTTTGTCAAAATACATCTTTCAGAGAATATATCAAACTCCAATTCTTGGTCCTATGACATTCTACTCTCAAATAGCTATTGATGGCTTTTATTAGTGTTTGAGATCTTGGTAAAGTTTTTTCAAGTGTACTGCATTACTTATGCTAAATTCTCATACTGGGAAAATGGAGTTCCCACGTTAACGTAATGTAGTGAGTAAGGGAGGGAATAGTGATGGATAAAGCTAATAAGCTAGGCATAGGACCTATCACTCAGAGCTTAATATGTCATGTTAAAGATTCTGGATTTATCCTATGTGCAAAAGGAATCCACCAAAGCTTTGGAGCAGATAGATGATAAGATCTAATGAATTAGAGGGGGAATAAGAGTTGAAGGGAAGAGATTAGTTGGAAAGCTATTGCAGGAATCTGGAATTTAACAAATAATGACTTGGACTAGGGAGATGGTGATAGGGATGGGGGTGAGTAGACAGACTGAAGATACATTTGGAGGATCTTAAATAGCACTTGGAGATGAACTGGATTAAGAAACGAGGGATTGAGTAAAGGATCTGAGAATGACTCAGGTTTTTGGCTTGAGCAGCTGAATTCACAGAAGCACTGTTTACTGAGATGGGGAAGTCTAAAGAGGAACAGATTCAGGGATGGAAGAGCAAGTGCTCCATTTTGGATAAGTTGAGTTTGATGCCTGGCATATCCACATGCAGGTATTAAACAAGTTTCTATACACAGGACTCTGAAGCTCAGAGTCATTATTCTCAGGCATAAAACCTGCACTACAATTGCTTTGTTGTTACCTAATTTCATTTTCAGTGAGAAACCAATTTTATCATTGTATCTTCCAGAGCTAGTCACCATGAAGTTGCAGCTTAAATTCTAGCATAAACTTGGCAGTATAGAGACTCTTTTTAAAGGCTGTTACAATATCATTTTCAGAGCAACCGTTGACAAATGAAATGAGTCACTGTGCTCAGGACTCAGGATCTCCCAATTTAAGGTTTATCGTGCGCCTACCACGTGCTAGGCTACATGCTTTACATGCACTACCATATTCACATAATAATCCTGTAAATTGGCTCTATTTCTATGCCTCGTTTACAAATGAAGAAACCAAGGCTTTGAAAGAGAAAACAGTTGAATAGTATCACAGCTTATTTAGTCAGCAGTATATTTTCCCTAAAATATGAAATACAACTCCCCTGCCCCACCCCAAGTTTCCCTTTTCCCATTTCCTTCGTTTCTCTTTCTTTTTTTCTTTTTGAAACAGAAAAACGCTCATTGATGTGTAATAGTTTGCCCTGAGTACTGCTTTTTTGTTTATTTGCTTTTGAGAGAGAGAAAGAGAGAGAGAGAGTGCAAGTGGGAGGAGGGGCAGAGAAAGAGAAGCAGGCTCCAGGCTCTGAGCTGTCAGCACAGAGCCTGATGTGGCGCTCTAACCTACACTCCTGAGATAATGACCTGAACCAACCTTAGACACTTAACTGACTGAGCCATCCAGGCACCCCTGCACTGAGTACTGTTAATCAGGGAAATTTACCTAAACTTTGTTGTCCAAAATTTATTGGCGTTTCATTACATAGACATGAGTGATTGAATCATTGGCCACAACTTAATCTTTAGTTTACTACCTTTCCTGAAGGAGGTCATGCTGGTGTCATGTGGCACAAAGCCCCAACCATCTAATCACTTTAGCAGTCCATTGCCTTAGCCATTTGGCCACCTCATCCCTCTAATCACTTTATATAAGAGAGAGAGAGAGGAAGAAAGAGAAAGAGGAAGGAAGGAAGGAAGGAAGGAAGGAAGGAAGGAAGGAAGGAAGGAAAGAAAAAGGAAAAAAGGAGAGAAAGAAAAAGTGCTTCCTACCTGGGTAATGGACAAGGAAAGGTGGACAGGATTCAATAGTCCAATGATGCAGGTAAAATTAGGCTTTCTTAAGGCATTATTAAATATGCTCAAAACTGTGAGCTACAGAAAGAAAACATTTGCTCTGCCTTCACTAGAAAACCACTATAATTTGATGAATGGGGAATGAATAACTCCTACAGCAGCTGCTGTATTCATTAATTACTCAAGTAGGTTTAGCTATGAAGAAAATGCACTCTGCTCAGGCATTTAGCCCTATTACCATTTCATAAACAACTAACCACACCCTCTGCATTACCCTTGTGCTCTTATTTTATTAGAGTGTAAGTCAGCTTTGAAATTAATACAAAGTAAATATGCAAGTTAAAGACTGACAAACTGATTTCAAAGCTGGTCTTGAATTTGTTTTTTAGAGTCTTTTCTTCTATACACCCACTTCAAACTTCACAGAAAGCAGATGTTCAATTCGGCAAATTATTCCTCTCTTACAGCCAATTGTTGGCACCATATTCTTTATCCCTAATGAAAGAACAATGGATCATGTTAATATTTCATGGATTTAAGAAATAATTTGAGTTATTTTGAATCTTTCTGTTAGATAGTATTGGGAAATAGGACATCGGACCTCAGTTCTCACGCACTGCCCTTGTGTATGAAACATCCTTATCAGACTTCTGCTCCCAGAACACTGGGAACAAGGGACTTGATGAAGTCCCAGGAGGACGTGCAGGACAGAGCCTTCCTGGTCATCAGCCAAGAGAGACAAGAAGCTACAAGATATACCCACACACAGTTGCAAGCTGCTCCTGCTCTTGCCCACTCTGTGACTGTCTCTATTGTTCTAGTTAAACATTTACTGCTGACTAAACGTTTTCAATGCTCCCCAGGCTTACAAGGAAGGTATAAGATGTTGTTCCTAATAAAGTTTGCCATTAGCCCTCAGCTCTTGCTCTGTCTCCATCTCTTTCAGGGACGTCCCTTTTCATGGTGCTGGGAGTGTTCAGCAGTCACGGTGTCCAGCCTCTCTGGGAATGTTCACGCTTCCATTAAGGAAGGAACATGGTCACGTTCCTGGGGTTTGGGAATGTCCCTGTTTCCATTAGCTACTGGCAGCCTTTGGAAACGTCGCTGCATCTTGCTCATCGTCTCTCCAGGAACCTCCCACAAGATAGTATGGCAGACAGTGTTCATGGAATATATAACATTTGGGATAGTCATACCATCCTTCTTCCCTGTTTGTGAACAATGAAGCTTATACTTGTTAATGGACATTGAGTTGTTTTGTTTCTTGCAATTCCAAACTGCACTGCTATGAATATTCCTATAATTTCTTCATCTGTCCTCCATGCAAATGTGCAAGAATTTCTCTTGAAGTGGGACTGATGACTCATGACATATTTTTATCATTATTTTTTATTCCAAAGTGGTCGTGCCAATTTACATTACTGTGATTCATAATACACGTGTTCCTCTCACTTCATATTCTCACCAACACTATTTGATTGCCATTTTCATGGGTGAGATTATATAGTATTACATTATCTTTTTAATGTGCATCTCCTTAATTACCAGTGAGGTAGAAGACTTAAAAATTTTTTTAAATGGTTTATTACCAAGTTGGTTTCCATATAACACCCAGTGCTCTTCCTCCCAAGTGCCCCTCTCCACGACCATTGCCCACCTTCCCCTTCCCCCCTCCCTCTTCAGTCCTCAGTTTGTTTTCAGTATTCAAGAGTTTTTCATTATTTTTCTCACATCCTCTCCCTATCTTCCCCCCCTTCCCCTTCCCATGGTCCCCTGTTAGATTTCTCCTATTAGACCTATGATTGAAAATATATGGTATCTGTCCTTCTCTGCCTGCCTTATTTCACTTAGAATGACACCCTCGGGTTCCATCCACTTTGCTACAAATGACCAGATTTCATTCTTTCTCATTGCCGTGTAGAATTCCATTGTATATATATATATACACACCACATCTTCTTGATCAATTCATCAGTTGGTGGACATTTAGGCTCTTTCCATGATTTGGCTATTCTTAAAAGTGCTGCCATGAACATTAGGGTACATGTGCTCCTATATATCAGCATTTCTGTATCCCTTGGGTAGATCCCCAGCAGTGCTATTGCTGGGTCATAGGGGAGTTCTATTGATAGTTTTTTGAGAAACCTCTACACTGTTTTCCAGAGCAGCTGTACCAGTTTACATTCCCACCAACAGTGCAGGAGCGTGCCTGTTTCACCACAACCTTGCCAGCATCTCTAGTCACCTGATTTGTTCATTTTGGCCACTCTGACCAGTGTGAGGTGGTATCTCAGTGTGGTTTTGATTTGTATTTCCCTGATGATGGGTGACGATGAGCATCATTTCATATGCCTGTTGGCCATCTGGATGTCCTCTATTGGGGAAGTGTCTATTCATCTCTTCTGCCCATTTCTTCACAGGACTATTCATTTTTCAGGTGTGGAGTTTGATGAGTTCCTTGTAGATTTTGGATACTAGCCCTTTATCCGATATGCCATTTGCCACTATCTTTTCCCATTCTGTCGGTTGCCTATTAATTTTTTTTAATGGTTTTCTTTGCAGTGAAGAAGCTTTTTATCCTGATGAGGTCCCAATAGTTCATTTTTGTTCTTGATTCCCTTGCCTTTGAGGATGTGTCGAGTAGAAAATTGCTGCAGTTGAGGTCAAGGAGGCTATTTCCTGCTTTCTCCTCTAGGGTTTTCATGGTTTCCTGTCTCACACTCAGGTCCTTCATCCATTTTGAGTTTATTTTTGTGTATGGTGTAAGAAAGTGGTCTAGTTTTATTTTTTGGCATGTTGCTGTCCAGTTCTCCCAGCACCATCTTTTAAAGAGGCTGTCTCTTCGGGCACCCTCCTACACTGTTGGTGGGAATGTAAACTGGTGCAGCTGCTCTGGAAAACAGTATGGAGGTTCCCCAAAAAACTATCCATAGAACTCCCTTATGACCCAGGAATAGCACTGCTAGGGATTTACCCAAGAGATACAGAAATGCTGATGCACAGAAGCACATGTACCCCAATGTTCATAGCAGCAATGTCAACAATAGCCAAAACATGGAAAAAGCCTAAATGTCCATCACCTGATGAGTGGATCAAGAAGATGTGGTATATATACACAATGGAGTACTACATGGCAATGAGAAAGAATGACATATGGCCATTTGTAGGAGAGTGGATGGACCTTGAGGGTGTCATGCTAAGCGAAATAGGTCAGGCAGAGAAGGACAGAAACCATATGTTTGCACTCATAGGTCTAACAGGAAATTTTCAGAATGATCTAGCTTCAAGAAAAGCAAGCAGTTAGTAGTGCTTAAGAAAAATTGATTCAGTATCTAATGGATAATTGATATCTGTCACAACACAGCATTTTATATACTGCTAAGTGAAACTGCAATACAATCTAAGTTTATTTTGTGAGTGTTTGCTGTATAGTTGGATTTAATGAAATGTTTAGAAGTGCAGTAGGCATGACTTTGAGTAGATAATGAAAGGAAATGCAAAATGGTTATTGATTTATGATGTGGTTTCATCTTAGCTTGGGCAAAGCATGCAGTATTTAATACATAGTAGCAGAATATTTACTATTGAAGCTTGAAAAGATGTGAGTTCTTTGTGTGCAACCTTTCATTTATGCTTGTGAGAGGGTTATCGTTTTTCTAATATTTTTACATTGTAGTAGTTGTTTTGCTTGTTGGTGGTGTTTGCTTATTTAATACATTCTGTCAAGGACAGGAATTACATGCTCTTTTTTCTTTTTTTCTTTTTCCCTAGGGAGTGTGTCTTGGGTTTTTCCCTTATTATTTTCTTTACCTTTTTTTTTCTTCCTCTTCTTTTTATGGTGGTGGGGGTGGTTATGTTTAAATGAAGTTGCTTTTACAGCACCAAAGACTTAAGCATCCATTTCCTATATAAAAGGTAGCTACTTTTCTGCATGGGCCTCAAGTATAGTGTAGTATAGAGGTGGAATTTAAGGAAAGGTATTAAGCAGGCTGTGTTTTAGCTTATAGGCAAGTAATAAAC
>PISW01006634.1:26995-104926 GCA_004023785.1 Mungos mungo
TCATGTATCTTGAATGTATCATAGATAAGCTGCTAAATAACGATTGCCACTTCAGATAGCTGTGAAATTAGGTGATTAACTAGTTGGTACTTAACCTATTAATTTCTGTATAAGTCTAATTACATGAAATAGAAGTGGGGGTTTTGATTTTTTACTTTGCTTTTCTGTTTGGAGTGTCATTGTAACTACTGTATTGTAAGTGATGGAAAATAATTGCATATGTTAAAAAATAAATTGTTTATATTAAAAAATAAAAATAAATTAAAAAAATAAAGAGGCTGTCTCTTTGGGCACCCTCCTACACTGTTGGTGGGAATGTAAACTGGCGCAGCCGCTCTGGAAAACAGTGTGGAGGTTCCTCAAAAAACTATCCATAGAACTCCCTTATGACACAGGAATAGCACTGCTAGGGATTTACCCAAGAGATACAGAAATGCTGATGCACAGAAGCACATGTACCCCAATGTTCATAGCAGCAATGTCAACAATAGCCAAAACATGGAAAAAGCCTAAATGTCCATCACCTGATGAGTGGATCAAGAAGATGTGGTATATATACACAATGGAGTACTACATGGCAATGAGAAAGAATGACATATGGCCATTTGTAGGAAAGTGGATGGACCTTGAGGGTGTTATGCTAAGCGAAATAAGTCAGGCAGAGAAGGACAGAAACCATATGTTTGTACTCATAGGTCTAACAGGAAAACAGGAGAAACCTAATGGAGGACCATGGGGAGGGAAAGAGGGAAAAAGACTTAGGGAGAGAGAGGGATGTAAATCTTGAGACTACTGAATGCTGAAAATGAATTGAGGGTTGAAGGGGAAGGGGGGAGGAAGCGGTGGTGGTGATGGAGGAGGGCACATGTGGGGAAGAGTACTGGGTGTTGTATGGAAACCAAATTGACAATAAAATATTTAATTAATTAATTAATTAATTAAAGAGGCTGTCTCTTTTATATTGGATACTCTTTCATACTTTGTCAAAGATTAGTTGGCCATACACTTGTGGATCCAGTTCTGGGCTCTCTATTCTATTTCATTGGTCTATGTGTCTGTTTTTGTGCCAATACCATATCGTTGATGATTACAGCTCTTTGGTAGAGGCCAATGTCTGGAACTGTGATAACTCCCATTTTGGTTGTCTTCTTCAATATTACTTTAGCTATTCGGGTGTGGGTTTTTTTTTTTTTGTGGTTCTATACAAATTTTAGGATAGTCTGTGCTGGTGCAATTTTGATTGGAATTGCATTAAAGGTGTAGATTGCTTTGGTTAATAATGACATTTTAACAATGTTTATTCTTCCGATCAATGAGCATTGAATGTGTTTCCATTTCTTTATGTCTTCTTCAATTTCCTTCATAAGCTTTCTATGGTTTTCATTGTACAGGTCTTTTACATCTTTTGGCTAGGTATTTTATGGTTTTTCGTGCAATTGTGAATGGGATCTGTTTCTTGCTCTTTCTTTCTGTTGCTTCATTATTGGTGTATAAAATGCAACCGATTTATGTACATTGATTTTGTACCCTGCAACTTTGCTGAATTCATGGATCAGTTCTAGTAGGCTTCTGGTGGAGTTGATCAAGTTTTCCATGTAGAGTATCATGTCATCTGTGAAAATTGAAAGTTTGACTTTATCTTTGCCAATTCTGATGCCTTTTATTTCCTTTTGTTTGTCAGGTTGCTGATGCTAGGACTTCCAGTACTATGTTAACAACAGTGGTGACAGTGGACATCCCTGTTGTGTTCCTGATCTCAGGGGGACAGCTCTCAGTTTTTCCCCATTGAAGATAACATTAGCTGTGGGCTTTTCATAAATGGCTTTAATAATGTTTAAGTAAGTTTCTTCTATCCTGACTTTCTCAAGAAGGTATGTTGTATTTTGTCAACTGCTATTTCTGCATCTATCGACAGGATCATATGTTTTCTATCTTTTCTTCTGTTAATGTGATGTATCACATTGATGGACCTTGAACCAGCCTTGTAACCCAGGAATGAATCCCACTTGATCATGATGGATAATTCTTTTTATATGCTGTTGAATTCGATTTGCTAGTATCTTGTTAAGTATTTTTGCATCTGTATTCATTAAGGATGTTGGCCTGTGGTTCTTTTTTTTTTTGTTGTTGGGTCTCTGTCTGGTTTGGAAATCAAAATGATACTTGCTTCGTAAAATGAGTCTGAAGTCTTCCTTCTGTTTCTATTTTTTGAAATAACTTGAGAATGATGGGTGTTAACTCTCCTTTAAATGTCTGGTAGAATTCCCCTGGGAATCCATCCTGCCCTGGGTTCTTATTTATTGGGAGATTTTTGATAACTGATTTTATTTCTTCACTGGTTATGAGTCTGTTCAAATTTTCTATCTCTTCCTGTTTGAATTTGGTAGTGTATTGGCACTGGCATTGGCACATAATTTTTCATAGTAATCCTGATGATTGCTTGTATTTCTGAGGGATCAGTTGTAATAAATCCATTTTCATTCATGATTTTGTCTATTTGGGTGTTCTATCTTTTCTTTCTGAGGAGTTGGCTACAGGTTTATCAATTTTGTTTATTTTTTTCAAAAAACCAACTCTTGGATTCATTGATCTGTTTGATTGTTTTTTTGGATTCTATATTGTTTATTTCTTCCATGGTCTTTATTATTTCTCTTCTTCTGCAGGGTTTGGGGTGCTCTTGTTGCTCCCTTTCTAGTTTCCTTAGGTGCTCTGTTAGATTTTTAGTGTGCGCTTTTTCTAATTTGTTGAAATAGGCCTGGATTGCAATATACTTTCCTGTTAGCACTGCCTTTGCTGAGTCCCAGGGAGTTTGGATTGTTGTATTTTCATTTTCATTTATTTCCATATATTTTTAAATTTCTTTTCTAATTGCCTGATTGGCCCAATCATTCTTTACTAGGTGAGGTATTAAAGTCCACTGCAATTAGCACATTCTTATCAATAAGACTGTTTCTGTTTGTGATTAGTTGTTTTATGTATTTGGGTGCTCCCGAATTTGGCACATAGATGTTTATAATTGTTAGCTTTTCCTGATGTAGAGATCCTTTAACTATTATATAATGTCCTTCTTCATCTTCTGTTACTGCCTTTACTTTAAAATCCAGTTTGTCCTATATAAGTATGGCTACTCTGGCTTACTTTTGGCGTCTAGTTGCATGATAGATATTTCTCCATTCCCTTACTTTCAATCTCAAGGTGTCTCAGGTCTAAAGTGAGTTTCTTGTAGACAGCAAATAGATGGATTTTTTTTATCCATTCTGCTACCCTGTGTCATTTTATTGGAGCATTTAGTCCATTTACATTCAGTGTTTTTATTGAAAAATGTGTTTAAATTCATTGTGTTCTCTGTAGAGTTCATGTTTGTATTGATGTTCTGGGGTCTTATATTCCTTGCTACATTTCTCTCATAGAGTCCCTCTTAGGATTTCTTGTAGGGCTGGTTTGGTGGTGATGAATTCTCTCAATTTTTGTCTGTTTGGGAACACCTTTATATCTCCTTCTATTCTGAATAACAGGCTTACTGGATAAAGAATTCTTGGCTGCATATTTTTCCTGTTCATCACATTGAAGATTTCCTGCCATTCTTTTCTGGCCTGCCAAGTTTCAATAGATCAGTCTGTAACCACTCTGATAGGTTTTTTGTTTTTTGTGGGTTTTTTTTTTTTTTTTGTCTGTTAGGGCTCTTTTATCCCTAGTTGCTTTCAGAATTCTCTTTATCTTTATATTTTGCCAGTTTCACTATGATATGTCATTCTGAAGGTCAGTTCAAGTTACAGCTTAGGGGAGTTCTATGTGCCTCTTGAATTTCAATGTCTTTTTCTTTCTCTAGATTAGAGAAATTTTCAGCTATAATTTGATCCAGCGCCCCTTCAGGACCTTTTTCTCTTTCTTCCTTTTCAGGAACTATGATACAGTTTTGTTCCGCTTGATTCTATCACTCAGGTTTCAAATTCTCCTTTCGTACTCCTGTATCAATTTCTCTCTCTTTTTCTTGGCTTCTTCTTTTGCTATAACTGTGTCTTCTAATTCACTTGTTCTCCTCTCTGCTTCTTCTATCCGTGGAGTGGCAGCCTCCACTTTATTATTCGCCTCATTTATAGCCTTTTAAAGGTCTCTAGTCTTTGTATCAATAGCTTCTCTGATGGCTCCCATGCTTTTCAAGCCCAGCAATTAAGTTTATGACAATTGTTCTAAATTCTTGTTCAGTTATGTTGCTTGTATTTGTTTTGAGCAGTTCTGTAGCTGTGATTTCTTCCTGGAGTTTCTTTAGAGGCGAGTTTTTACATTTCATTACTTTGGCTAGTTTTCGGTCTCTAGTCAGTTTTAAAAGCTTGTTCTGCACTGTGTGCCTGTTAGTATTGTTCTATTAAAGGAGGCTCTTTGACTGTCCAGGGCCTGTAGTTTCAGGAGATGTTCTTTTAATGGTGTCTCTCAGTTTCTCTTGTTATGCCTCTGATCAATTTATTTCCCTACTCAGTGATATTTGGGACTCTCCACCACATGTGCTTTGGCTTCTTTCTTGATGTAGCCCTGAAAAGGAAAACAGACAGACAAACACACAAGGAACAAAAGCACGCAAACGCACAGATAGATTATGTAAACAAGCAAATCAAAAGGGGAAAGAAAAAAAGAACAGAAAAGAAAAGAAAGGACAGGAAAGAAAAAAAAGAAGGCGGGGTGAGAGGACAGAAACAGCCAAATATAAAGGACAGTCTGAGAGCACAAAGTCTTTGGAGGGGAGAGATAAGGGAAAATATATCTGTATGTAAGAGTTGATATGATCACAGCAGTGCATAAATGTTGATCTTTCCCAGACTCCAGGGGAGAAAGGGAGAAAAGAAGGAAAATAGAAAAGATAAAACAAGGAAATAAGAAAAGAAAACATTATGAAAAATAAAAATAATCAGAAAAAAATCAGCTCTCCAGGGCAGATGGGCCTGGCTTGTGTAGGTATGTCGGGTCTCAGGGGCTGCTCTCTGAGGCCCCACCTTAGTGGTTGCAGGGGAGAAGAATGGTGGCACCTCAAGCCTCCCTCAGACCATGTGTTGCCAGCCACTCTCTTGAGTCCAACTTCCCCATGCCATGGATGGTCAGAATACTTTGGTTTTCTAAGCTCGACCAGGTTTCTAAATCCTAGTCCATGCACATTTAACACCACAGTTAAAATGATCTCCCACAGGTGGGTGGCTTTCTGGCCAGGATTGGGTAGGGGACTGGGGAGCCAGCTTATCCTTGGCTCTACATTAAGTCAGCAAGCTGCCAAGCCCAAGGCAGAATAAGCCTGCTGAGGGGAATGGATTTCTCTCCCCTGGCCTAGCAGCTACACATGAGGTGCTTGTGTCTCTCCTTCCCGGGCTAAGGTCTCCCCTCTCCAGAGATCACTCTCTGAGCGTTTTCAGTCTCTCCTTCTCTTCCCTCCACTCTCCACCGTGCTACACGGCAGTCCCGTGTGTTTCCCTGCATGGCCAGTTTGAGCCCGGCCCTCCAGGGTCCTGAGCCACCTCTGGACACTGTGAGCCCTCTGTGGCCTGGCGCTCTCTCTTCAAGTTCGGCTTTGGCAGAGACTCCCCTCAGAGTCTCCAGTCCTAGTTCAGACTCACTCAGGCATCCATGAGGCTGTTATCAAAAAGAAGTCTGTGCTCACACCTCAGTGCTTGGAGATCAGAATATTGTGGCTTTTAATTCTTCTCAGTATGATAGTTGCCAGAGGGCAGAGATTACAGAGCTCCCTACTTCTCTGCCATCTTGCCCGGCAGAACATTTTTAATAGGTTAATTTGCTATTTAGCTTTCTTTTCCTGTGAAGTGCATATTCAAGTTTTTGCCCATTTTTCTATTGATTCTACTTAATGTGTATAAGTAATATGTATATATCCTGGATACTGAACTTTTATCAGTTTAATCCGTTGCGAATGTCTTCCCCTAGTTTGTGCCTTGTATTTTCACTCAACTCATTGTGATCTTTTGATAAACAGAAATTCTTAATTTTAATATAGCTAAATTTATTAATCTTTTCCTTTATGGTTTATGTTTTTTGTCTTATTTAAATCTGTTCAAAAAGTTTTATTTGAGTATAGTTGACACATAGTGTTATTTACATTTGTTTCTAAATAAAAATGCTTCTAGAATTTATTTTTACCACATAGACAATCAATTCTCCCTGTATCATTTATTCAAATATTCATTTTTTCCCGCACTGATTTGCTTTAAGTTTTCATATATACATAGATATATTTATGTACTCTGTCCCAATAATCTATTTGTCTGTCTTTGAACAGCTTTATAAATCTTAATATTTAATATTCTGGTAGAGCAAATCCTCCAATTTCATATTTAATCAGGAATGGCTTGTTTATTCTTCACCATTTGCATTTCCACATAAATTTTAGAACTGGCTCTTCAGGTTTAAAAACACAATTGGGATTTTGTTTGGAATTGCACTGAAACTACAGATCACTTAGGGTAAGTGAAACCTTTACAATAATATGTCTTCTAATCTGTAAACATGGCATATTTCCTTATTTAGGTTTTCTCTAATGTCTTTCAATAAAGTTTTGGAATTTCTGCCATAAAGTACTTGGACACTTCTTGCAAGAATGTAATATTTCTTATTACTATTGTAAACTTTATTGAATTACACTTTCTGTTGCTATTGCGTAAAAATGTAATCACTTTTTAGCATATTTATATTATGCTAATTAGCTTGCTAAATATTCTTATTAATTATAATAACTTAACTCATTGACTAATTTTCCAGTCTTTATACTTTTTTCTTATTTTCTTATTTTTTCTTTTTTATTGCCATATCACGTTAGCTTTCTTGTTTCTGATCTTAAAGGGAATGCTTCTGACATTTCAACAACTGGGTTATGTCAATATTTTAAGTAGAAGAAATTATGCTGCTGAAAAGTAAAGCAGCTGTTAGAGACCATATGTCCTCTAAGTCTTAAATTCAGGATTCAACATAGATCTAAGATCCATGTTCTTTTTATCAATATACGTCAGTGGACAAACAAGTTAGCTAGTGAGACTTAAAACAGGCAAATGCAAAGAAGTACATTCAGATTTAAAACAATCTAAATCACAATGAAAATAAGAGTCTTTGAGCTTTGCTAAAACTTCAGAAAACTTTGGGACTCATTCTGAGGGGCATATATGAATATGATTTTTCCTTAAAATTGCTTGATGCCTCCCTGCTACTCACAAGGATAAAGTCCCAATCAATTCTCAGCACTACCATTCCAGATTTATTTTTAGTCATCCTATCCCCAAATACCTTCAATCTTGCACCATTCCCAACTGTGTTACATATTTTCATGCTGCTGTGACATTGAGCATTCAGTCCCTCCCTCTGCTGTACAGTTAAGAATCCTAACCATTCATTCATTCAACGAACAGATATCAAGAGCCTAGAATGTGGCAAAAGTTATAGTAAGCATTGAGGATACAAGGGTAAAGAAAACAGAATTAGTCCATGCATTTGTCAAAGCAACAAAGAATAACTTGTTGTGGCAGAGGAATAAGAGAAAGAACAGCACTATTCTAATTGTATTTATATTTGCTTTAATTGAGTTTTTAATTTGTAACCTGGGTTAAGCGTTCTGAAGTTCCCTTATCTTATCTTAATTTCTATTTATTTATTTATTTACTTACTTATTTATTTTGAGAGAGAGAGAGAGAGCATGAGTGGGAGAGGGGCAGAGGAAAAGAGACAGAGAGAGAGAGAGAGAGAGAGAGAGGGAGAATCCCAAGCAGGCTCCATGCTCAGTATGGAGCCAGATGCAGGGCTCAATCCCATGACCATGATCATTACCTGAGCCGAAATCAAGAGTCAGACACTCAACTGACTGAGCCACCCAGGCACCCTTTCACTTCTTATTTTGGTCAGAGTTGCCCAGAAACACAGAACCAATAGAAGGATGAATATATATATATATATACATATACACACACACACACATATATATGTATACGTATATATAGGTGTATGTATGTATGTATGTATATGTTGTATGCATGTATACGTGTATGTATATGTATATGTGTGTGTACATAAACATATATGACAATAAAGATGAACACATGTAAACATACATACATACATACATATACACATACACAATGCATATATACATATATATGTATGTATACTGAGGAAAATAAAGAGAAAGAGGGAAATTTACTTTAAGGAATTGTACATGATTGTGGAGGCTTTAACCGTCACATTTCTTACCCTTTCTTTTCTTTCCTACATCTTTGACTTCTTTTTTGAAGGAGAACTTGAGTAGGAGGAGGAAAAGAGGGATAAAAGAATAAGTGTCAAGGATAGCCATCTAATTCCCTTTTCCTTCTAGTTTCAACCTGTGAGGAAGTTGTAGTTAAAAAAGGGCTCAACTCTGCAGCCTGTTTAACCCTGAAACCTCAACAAAAAACAAATGTCTTCATGACCACTTTCCTAAGAAGTTCCTAGTATATGCATAGATCACTCTGACAACCTTGCTGTAGCTAAGGAAAAAAATCTTATAAAGCAAAATATTAATTTTCTTTAAGAGATAATAAATATAAAATCATTTGGAGTTTTTATTTACATATGGAAGACCAAAATGGGCCCAAATAGATTTCCCACACTAAAAGAAATGAAGTTTCAGTCTGAAAAACCAGGAATAACAGAAAATGATTAAAGTCCTAAAAAATAAGAGTATGGAAAAGAAAAAATATATTAAATATGAAACAAAAAGGCCCTTTTGGGGATACTGAAAGCACCTATGTGGGTTTTTTTTTTTAAAATCTCTCTTCCACACAGATAAAAAAAGAGAAATATGAAGTAACAAAATGTATCCCACTTGTAAAATCGTGAAAAACAGCTTCTTCAGGATGGGCATACAGCTCAGCTTATCCACAGAGGAATACAAATCTATAAAGCATTGTAAAATAAGGATACAAACATACAAATCTGAATTCACCTTGGTTCAGGTTAATAGTCTACCATCAGACAAGTTTATACTAGCATCCAGTGGTTTCTTTAGGGAAAAGACATTTGTACCCTTCAAAATGTTTCAACTAGATAGGCAATCTAATAGATATAAATAGATTATTTTTTTCCTGAAAGTAAACAGGCTAAGAGCAATTAAAAAAAAAAAAACCACTGAGATATATAATAGGCCATAACAGTTAAGTCATTTGGTTAATCTAAGATCTGAATTCTAGCTCTGAGTTCTACTATTCACAGCTGTGTGATGTTGGACAAGTTTTACCTTTCAAAGCTTGTTTCCCGTTAATAAAATAAAATGAGTACACTTCATTGGTGTTTCTCAAATGACAAGTGGTTGTAGATGGTGGAGAGAAGGGAGCTCTGTAAACTTCGTCTGCCCCATCTATCGAACTGAGAGGACATTACTCTCATCTGCAAGAGTGGAAGGAGAAAATACAGACTCAAGAAAGAAGACAACCACAAAGATGCCTGAGTGAGTGAGTGTGAACTGGGGAGATTGGAAAACGGACCAGCCCAAGAAGGGCAGGGGAGGTGGGAGCCCCAGCCCAACACAGGGAAAATGGGCAGGGCCCCTGAGAGACAAAGGGAAGAGAAAGAGAAACTGAACACGCTCATAGTACTGTCTCTAGAGAAGAGATAAAGAACGTTTAACCTTGCTCAAAGAGAAAAACTCTCACTCCATATATTACCGCTGGGCAGCCCAAATCCTGAACCCAGGCGGCACAAGGGAAAAAATAGCCCCCACCCCTGTGAGATCCCAGAAGGGAGTCGGCAGCTGCAGCGGCCCCTGGGGGCATGCACTTCGGCCTCAGCTGAGGGAGCCGGAGTGTGGACCTCATTTCCACAGTGCATCTCGTCTCTGGCATTGGCTGCACGAATCCCGAATCCTGGGTGCCAACAGGGGAAAAATAGCCCCCATCCCTATGCGATCCTGGCAGGGAGTTGGCGGTGACAGAGGCAGGGGTGCGTGCTTTGACTGCGGCTGTGGAAGCGTGCACTTCATTTCCGGCAGCGCCTTGAGCATCAGGCAGCAGCAGTGGGAATCCCGGCCAGCGTCAAGAGAAACTGCTCCCACCCTCTACAAGATCCTGACTAAGAAGCCAGCCGCCAAAGCAAGTATATCTCATCTGTGGTAGCATAAAAGTGCATGGACTAGGATTTTGAAATGAGGCGGCCTGGAAAATACAGCTGGGCTCAGCTGTGCCACAAGGAGATTGGACTCATTAGAGTGGCCTGCACCGCTTAGTTCCAGCGGAGCTTCGGGCACTGCCATTCTACTCTCCGCAACCATCAAGGTGGGGCCTCTGAGAGCAGCCCCCGAGATCTACATACACCAAACCACACGTATCTGAGAGGGGGAGCTGCTGCTTTTTTTGGCACTTATTTTTTATTATTATCGCCTTTTTTACTTTAAAAAAAATTTAATAGTTTATTTTCATATTGGTTTCCATTATACACCCAGTGCTTCTCCCCCACAAGTGCTCCCCACCATGACCATCACCCCCTCCTCCCCTCCCCCTCCCCCTTCAGTCCATGGTTCGTTTTCAGTATTCAAGAGTCTTTTATGATTTGTGTCCCTCACTCTCCCCAGCTCTCTTTCCCCCTTCCTCTCCCTATGGTCCTCTGTTAGGTTTCTCCTCATAGACCTATGAGTGCAAAAATATGATATCTATCCTTCTCTGCCTGACTTATTTCGCTTAGCATGACACCCTCAAGGTCCGTCCATTTTCCTACAAATGGCCAGATTTCATTCTTTCTCATTGCTATGTAATACTCCATTGTATATGTATACCACATCTTTTTTTTTTAAATCGTTTATTGTCAAATTGGTTTCCATACAACACCCAGTGCTCTTCCCCACAGGTGCCCTCCTCCATCACAACAACCTCTTTTACCCCCTCCCCTTTCCCCTTCAACCCTCAGTTCGTTTTCAGTATTCAATAGTCTCTCAAGTTTTGCGTCCCTCTCTCTCTCCAACTCTCTTTCCCTCTTCCCCTCCCCATGGCCCTCCATTAGGTTTCTTCTGTTCTCCTGTTAGACCTATAAGTGCAAACATATGGTATCTTTTCTTCTCTGCCTGACTTATTTCACTTAGCATGACATCCGTGAGGTCCATCCACTTTCCTACAAATGGCCAGATTTCATTCTTTCTCATTGCCATGTAATACTCCATTGTGTGTGTGTGTGTGTGTAAATATATATACATATATATATATATATATATATATATATATATATATATATGCCACATCTTCTTGATCCATTCATCAGGTGATGGACATGTAGGCTCTTTCCATGATGTGGCTATTGTTGAAAGTGCCACAATGAACATTGGGGTACATGTGTTCCTATGCCTCAGCACTTCTGTATCCCTTGGGTAAATCCCTAGCAGAGCTATTGCTGGGTCATAAGGTAGTTCTATTGATAGTTTTCTGAGGAACCTCCACACTGTTTTCCAGAGCGGCTGCACCAGTTTACATTCCCACCAACAGTGCAGAATGTTGGTGCAATTTTGATGGGGCCACATCTTCTTGATCCATTCATAAGGTGATGGACATTTAGGCTCTTTCCATGATTTGGCTATTGTAGAAATGCTGCTATGAACTATGGGGTACATGTGCTCCTATGCATCAGCACTAAAGTTTTACTCCTTATTTTCATTTTTCCTTTCTTTCTCTTTTTTTTTTTCTCTTGCCATCCAGATATATTCTCCAAGATCAGGGCAGAAATAAACTATATAATAATATATAAACTATATATAATATATATCAGTTGAGCAGATCATTGAAGCCAAGAGTTGGTTCTCTGAAAAAAATAAACAAATTTCATAAACCTCTAGCCAGGCTCCTTAGAAAAAAAAGAGAGAGCACCCAAAGACAAAATCATGAATAAAAATGGATCTATTACAACCAATCCATTAGAAATGCAAGCAATCATCAGAGATTACTGTGAAAAATTATAGGCCAACAAATTGGACAACCTAGAAGAAATGGACAAATTCATAAATGCACATGCACTACCAAAATTCAAATGGGAGGAGATAGAAAGCATGAATAGACTGATAACCAGTGAAGAAATTGAATCTGTTATCAAAAATCTCCCAATGAATAAGAGCCCAGGGCCAGATGGCTTCCCAGGGGAGTTCTACCAGACATTTAAAACAGAGCTAATACCCATTCTTCTCAAACTATTCCAAAAATAGAAATAGAAGGAAAACTTCCAAACTCATTCTACAAAGCCAGCATCACCTTGATACCCAAACCAGACAGAGACCCAACCAAAAAAGAGAACTACAGACCAATATCCTTAATGAATACAGATGCAAAAGTACTCAACAAGATACTAGCAAATCGAATTCAGCAGCATATAAAAAGAATTATCCATCATGATCAAGTGGGATTCATTCCTGGGTTACAGGGCTGGTTCAATATTTGCAAATCCATCATTGTGATACATCACATTAACAAAAGAAAGGATAAAAACCATATGATCCTGGGGCTCCTGGGTGACTCAGTCGGTTAAGCATCCAACTTCGGCTCAGTCAGATGTCACGTTCATGGGTTCGAGTCCCGCATCAGGCTCTGTGCTGACAGTTAGCTCAGAGCCTGGAGCCTGCTTCCGGTTCTGTGTCCCCTTCTCTCTCTGCCCCTCCCCTTTTCATGCTCTGTCTCTCTCTGTATCAAAAATAAATAAAACATTAAAAAAAACATATTATCCTGTCGATAGATGGAGAAAAAGCATTTGACAAAATAGAGCATCATTTCTTAATAAAAACCCTTGAGAAAGTCGGAATAGAAGGAACTTACCTATACATTATAAAAACAGTTTATGAAAAGCCCACAGCCAATATCATTCTCAATCGGGAAACACTGAGAGCTTTCCCCCTGAGATTAGGAACACGACAGGGGTGTCTACTCTCACCACTGTTGTTTAACATAGTGCTGGAAGTCCTAACATCAGCAATCAGACAACAAAAGGAAATAAAGGGCATCAGAATTGGCAAAGAAGAAGTCAAACTTTCACTTTTTGCAGATGACATGATACTCTACATGGAAAACCCAGCAGACTCCACCAGAAGCCTTCTAGAACTGATCAATGAATTCAGTAAAGTTGCAGGGTACAAAATCAATGTACAGAAATCAGTTGCATTCATATACACCAATAATGAAGCAGCGGAAAGAGAAATCAAGGCACTGATCCCATTCATGATTACACGAAAAACCATAAAATACCTAGGAGTAAACCTAACCGAGGATGTAAAAGACCTATATGATGAAAACTATACAAAACTTATGAAAGAGATTGAAGAAGACACCAAGAAATGGAAAAACATTCCCTGTTCATGGATCAGAAGAATAAACATTGTGAAAATGTCATTACTACCCAAAGCAATCTACACATTCAATGCAATCCCAATCAAAATTACACCAACATTCTTCTCAAAGCTAGAACAAACTATCCTCAAATTCGTATGGAACCACAAAAGACCCCGAATAGCCAAAGTCATATTGAAGAATAAAACCAACACGGGAGGCATCACAATCCCAGACTTTAGCCTCCACTACAAAGCTGTCATCATCAAGACAGTATGGTATTGGCACAAAAACAGACACATAGACCAATGGAATAGAATAGAGAACCCAGAACTGGGCCCACAAATGTACGGCCAATTAATTTTTGACAAAGCAGGAAAGAGTATGCGATGGAAAAAAAACATCCTCTTTAGCAGGTGGTGCTGGGAGAACTGGACAGCAACATGCAGAATAATGAAACTAGACCATTTTCTTACACCATACACCAAAAATAAACTCAAAATGGCTGAAGGACCTGAACGTGAGACAGGAAACCATGAAAACCCTAGAGGAGAAAGCAGGAAACAGCCTCCTTGACCTCCAACGCAGCAAGTTCCTACTTGACACATCCCCAAAGGCAAGGGAATCAAGAGCAAAAATGAACAATTGGGACCTCATCAAGATAAAAAGCTTCTGCACTGCAAAGGAAACAATCAAGAAAACTAATAGGCAACCGACATAATGGGACAATCAACTATTTATAAAGTAAAATAAAATAAAATAAAACCAAAAAATGGCAAGCAGTTATACAATCAATTTAATGAGTCATGACCAAGATTTTTTAAAATTTAAATGTAATCTCCCCCTCTCCCAAAACATGAGATAACATCACAAGTTCTAAGAATGTCATTTGATGAAGTAAAAAAAATGTACACATTATGTGCTATGTGTGTCTGTGTATGTGTATATTTACTGGAACACAATATAAAATGTAGATGTTACAATGGGTCACAACCAAAACAGATGAATAGCCTCTAAGAATCCTACCAGCTCTAAATTCCATATTCCTATGAATTGTGACCATGAATCCTGCATCAGAGTACTGATATAGGGTTTGAGCTGCTTAATTTATAATTAGATGTTTGATAGACCCATCTGCTGACCAATGGGATGTCTTTGTTTCTCTCTTACAGTAACTCAAAAAGACTCCAACCAAAACAGAAATATTTTCTTAGTTTTGTTTATGTGTTTGATGTCCTTTCTCCAAAGATCAATACCAGTCTTTCTAATACAATGCTTCTCAAAATAATTGTTCAGTGACCAACTCCCTTAAATTCATCTCAAATCCTTGTTTAAAATACTAACTTTTGCCTCCCCTATCCTATGCCAGACCCACTGCATCAGAACCCCAAGGCATAGAGCTCAGTAATCTGCACTTTCTTCAAGTACCCTAGGGGACTCTTATGTGCCCTAAAGTTGGAGAAATATAAGCTTAATATTCAATTATATTTCCAAGGAGACAGCTCTTAGCAAGTAATTTGGTTGATACTTGTCCATCCAAACATCCTTTGTACTATCTCTGTCCTTTCTTCCATTTATCCCTCCCAAAAGGAGAAAAGCTTTGCTCATTCCCATAAAAGGAGGACAAATTTCTACTTCCACAGAGAATGAAGCCAGTGGAAGCACTGGTAATTTCTAGGTATAAAATTTATGACATCTAACATAGTACCTGATACCAAATATTATTTTAATATATTAAGCTATACTGAACACAGATTAGACAATAATATTTGTTTTCACATGTTCATACTTGATACTTTTTTAGGGTAATTATATAGAATATATTTTAATTTATATTTTAATTTAAACTTTAGTTAACATACAGTACAATATTGGTTTCAGGAGTAAATTCAGGGATTCATCACTTACATACAACACCCAGTTCTCATCACAATAAATGCCCTCATTAATTAATATCTATCACCCATCTAGCCCATTCCCCACCCACCTCCATCCATCAACCCTAAATTTGTTCTCTCTCTTTAAGATTCTTTTGTGGTTTGTTTCCCTTTCTTCTCTTCTCCCACTCTTTCCCATATGTTCATTTGCTTTGTTTCTTAAATTTCACATGAGTGAAATCATATGGTATTTGTCTTTCTCTTATTGACTTATTTCACTTAACAAATTCATTCTAGCTCCATCCACATTGTTGCAAATGGCAAGGTTTCATCTTTTTGATGGGTGAGTAATATTCCATGGTGTGTGTGTGTGTGTGTGTGTGTGTGTGTGTGTGTGTGTGCACGTGTGTGTGTGTGCGTGCGTGAGAGAGAGAGAGAGAGAGAGAGAGATATCTTTTTTATCCATTCATCAGTTGTTGGACATTTGGGTTCTTTCCATAGTGTGGCCATTATTGATAATGCTACTATAAACATTGGGGTACATGTACCCCATCAAATCTCTATTTGTCTATCCTTATGGTAAATACCTAATAGTGCAATGGCTGGATCATAGGGTAGTTTTATTTTTAGTTTTTTGAGGAACCACCATATTGTTCTCCAGAGTGGCTACACCAGTTCGCATTCCCACCAACAGTGCAAGAGAATTTTTCCCCTTTCTTTTGAGGTTTATTTATTTATGAGATGGAAAGAGAATGTGTGTGCACGAGCAGGAGAGCAGCAGAGAGAGAAGAAGAGAGAGAATTCCAAGTAGGCTCCATGCTGTCAGCACATAGCTTGATGTGAAACGTGATCCAATGAACCACAAGATCATGACCTGAGCCAAAATCAATAGTTGGATGCTAAACTAGCTGAGCTAACCAGGCCTCCTGAGAGGGCTCCCCTTTCTCCAAATCCTCACCAACACCTGTTGTTTCTTGCGTTGTTTATTCTAGTCCTTCTGACAAATGTGAAGTGGTTCATTGTGTTTTTTTTTAAATAATAGTTTATTGTCAGATTGGTTTCCATATAACACCCAGTGCGTCTCCCCACAAGTGCCCCCCCCATGACCATCACCCCTTTCCTCCCTCCCCCTTTCCCTTCAGCCCTCAGTTCGTTTTCAGTATTCAATAGTCTCTCATGGTTTGTGTCCCTCTCTCTCCCCACCTCTTTTTCCCCCTTCCCCTCTCTATGGCCCTCTGTTAGGTTTCTCCTGTTAGACCTATGAGTGCAAACATATGGTATCTGTCCTTCTCTGCCTGACTTATTTCGCTTAGCATGACACCCTCAAGGTCCATCCACTTTGCTACAAATGGCCAGATTTCATTCTTTCTCATTGCCATATAGTACTCCATTGTGTATATGTACCACATCTTCTTGATCCATTCATCAGGTGATAGATATTTAGGCTCTTCCCATGATTTGGCTTTTGTAGAAAGTGCCGCTATGAACATCGGGGTACATGTGCTCCTATGTATCTGCATTTCTGTATCCCTTGGGTAGATTCCCCAGCAGTGCTACTGCTGGGTCATAGGGGAATTCTATTGATAGTTTTTTGAGGAACCTCCATACTGTTTCCCAGAGCGGCTGAACCAGTTTACATTCCCACCAACAGTGTAGGAGGGTGCCCGTCTCTCCACATCTTTGCCATCATCTATAGTCTCTTGATTTGTTCATTTTAGCTACCCTGACCTGCGTGAGGTGGTATCTCAGTGTGGTTTTGATTTGTATTTCCCTGATGATGAGTGATGCTGAGCATTTTTTCATGTGTCTGTTAGCCATCTAGATGTCTTCTTTGGAAAAATGTCTATTCATGTATTCTGGGTTTCTGTTTTTTGGGTGTTGAATTTGATAAGTTCTTTATATGCTTTGAATACTAACCCTTTATCACTTAAGTCTTTTGCAAATATTTTCTCACATTCCATAGGCTGCCTTTCAGATTTGTTGATTTTTTTTCCCTATGCTATGCAGAAGCTTTTTATTTTGATGATGTCCCAATAGTTCATGTTTTATTTTGTTTCCCTTACCTTTGGGCACGTATCTAGTAAGAAGTTGCTCCAGCCGAGGTCAAAGAGGATGTCTCCTATGCTCTCTTCTAGGATTTTGGTGGTTTCCTGTCTCAAATTTAGGTCTTTTATCTATTTTGAATTTATTTTTTTATACTGTGCAAGAGAGTGACCCAGTTTCATTCTTCTGCATGTCACCGTTTATTCTCCCCACTACTCAGTCTCTGTTGAAGAAACTGTTATTTTTTTACTGTATATTATTTCTTGATTTGTCAAAATTTGTCAAAATTTCCTGATTTTTCAAATTCCATTCCATTGATCTGTGTCTTTGTGTGTGTGTGTGTGTGCCAGTACCATATTGTCTTGATGACTACAGCTTTGTAATGTAGCTTGAAGTCCAGAATAGTGATTTCCCCAGGTTTGTTTTTTCTTTTCCAGAAATGCTTTGATTATTCAGAATCTTTTGTGGTTCCATTCAAATTTTTGTACTGTTTGCTCTAGCTCTGTGAAGAATGTTGGTGGCATTTTGATAGGGATTGCTAAATGTGTAGACTGTTTTAGGTAGTACAGAAGTTCTAACAATGTTTGTTCTTCTAATTCATGAGCATGGAATGCTTTTCCATTTCTTTGTGTCTTCAATTTCTTTCATAAGTATTCTACAGTTTTCAGTGTACATATCCTTTACCTCTTTAGTTAAGTTTATTCATAGATATTATGGTTTTTGGTGCAATTGCAAACAGGATTGATTCCTTGAATTCTTTTTCTGCTGCTTCATTATTGGGGTATAGAAATGCAACAAATTTCTGCACGTTGATTTTATATCCTGCAACTTTGCTGATTCGTGTATTAGTTCTAGTAAGTTTTGGTGTAGTCTTTTGGGTTTTCTACATAGAATAGCACATTGTCTGCAAATAGTGAAAGTTTCACTTCTTCCTTGTTGATTTGTATGCCTTTTTTATTTATTTTTGTTGCCTGATTGCCGAGGCTAAGACTTTCATTAGTATGTTAAATAGTAATGGTGAAAATGGACATCCTTGACTTGTTCCTGACTATAGGGAAAAGGTCCTCAGTTTTTCCCCATTGAGGATGATATTAGCTGTGGGTCTTTCATATATAGCCTTTGTGATGTTGAGGTATGTTTCATCTATCCCTGCTTTATTGAAGATTTTTATCAAGAAAAGATGCTGTATTTTGTTAACTGCTTTTCTGCATCTATTGAGAGGATAAAGTACTTCTTATCCTTTCTTTTATTAAAGTGGTGTATCACGTTGGTTGATTAGTGAATATTGAACCACTCCTGCAGCTCAGGAATAAATCACACTTGAGCATGGTGAATAATTCTTTTAATGTAATGTTGAATTTGATTTGCTAGCATTTTATTGAGAATTTTTGTACCGGGTTCATCAGGGATATTGGCTTTTATTATCTTTTTTAGTGAGGTCTTTGTCTGGTTTTGTAATCAAAGTAATGCTGACTTCATAGAATGAGTTAGGAAGTTTCCTTCCCATTTCTTTTCTTTTCTTTCTTTTTTTTTTCTTTTCTTTTCTTTTTTTTTGGGGGGGAAATTTTGAGAAGAATAGGCATTAACTCTTCTTTAAATATCTGGTAGAATTCCCCTGGGAAGCCATCAGGCCTAGGACTTTTATTTGTTGAAAGACTTTTTATTACTGATTCAATTTCCTTGCTGCTTATGGGTCTGTTCAAATTTTCTATTTCTTCCTATTTCTGTTTTGGTATTTTTTTAAGTTTATTTATTTATTTTGTGTGTGTGTGAGAGAGAGAGAGAAGAAGAAGAAGGAGGGGCGGAGAGAGAAGATAAGGAGAATCCCAGCCAGACTCTACACACTATGCATGAAGCCCAACACAGAGCTCAATCTCACATCCATGAGATCATGACCTCAGCCAAAGTCAAGAGTCAGATGCTTAACCAACTGAGCCACTCAGGCACCCTCAGTTTTAGTAGTTTATATGTTTTTAGGAATTTTTCCATTTCTTCCAGGTAGCCCAGTTTGTTGGCATATAATTTTTCACAGTATTCTCTTATAATTGTTTGTGTTTCTGTGGTGTTGGTTGTGATGTCTCCTCTTTCATTCATGATTTTATCTATTTGGATTATTTCTCTTTTCTTTTTTATAAGCCTGGCCAGGGGGTTATCAATTTTGTTTATTCTTCCAAAGAACCAGCTCTTTGTTTCATTGATATATTCTACTGGGTTTTTTGTTTGTTTATTTCTATATCATTTATTTCAGCTCAATCTTGATTATTTCCCTTCTTCTGCTGCTTTAGACTTTATTTGCTGTTCCTTTTCTAAATCTTTTAGGTGTAAAGTTAGGTTGTGTATTTAGGACCTTTCTTGCTTCTTGAGAGAGGCCTGCATTGCAATATACTTCCCTCTTAGGATCACCTTTGCTGCATCCCAAAGGTTTTGAACACTGTGTTTTCATTTTCATTGCTTTCAAGCATTTTTAAATATCTTCTTTAATTTCCTGATTAACCCATTCATTCTTTAGTAGGATGATCTTTAACTTCCGTGTATTTGAGGGATTTCCAAATGTTTTCCTGTGGTGGATTTCAAGTATCATAGTATTATGATCTGAAAATATGCATAGCATGATCTCTATCTTTTTATATTTGTTTTTTAATTGTTTTAATGTTTTGTTTATTTTTGATATAGAGAGAGACAGAGCATGAGAGGGAGAGGGTCAGAGAGAGAAGGAGACACAGAACCAGAAGTAGGCTCCAGGCTCTGAGCTAGCTGTCAGCACAGAGCCTGACGCGGGGCTCGAATCCACTAACGTGAGAGCTGACCTGAGCCGAAGTCGGAGGCTTAACTGACTGAGCCACCCAGGTACCCCCTTTTTATATTTGTTAAGTGTTGATTTGTAATCCAGTATGTGACCTATTCTGGAGAATATTCCATGTGTACTCAAGAAGAATGTGTATCCTGCTGCCAAAGGATAAAATGTTCTGAATATATTTGTTATGCCCATGTAGTCCAGTGTGTCTTTCAAAGTCATGGTTTCCTTGTTGATTTTCTGCTTAGATGATCTGTTCATTGCTGTAAGTGAGGTATTAAAGTCTCCTACTATTATGATATTATTATAAAAGAGTTCTTTTTTGTTATTAATTGATTCACATATCTGAGTGCTTCAAATTAGGGGCATAAATATTTACAATTGTTAGATCTTCTTGGTGGATATACCCCTTAATTATGATATAATGGACTTCTTCATCTCTTGTTATGGTCTTTGGTTTAAAATCTAGTTTGTCTGATATATGAATGGCTACTCTGGCTATCTTTTGACATCCATTTAGCATGATAGATTTTCTCCATTCTCTCACTTCCTTTTTATTTTTATTTTCTATTTTTAATTATTTTTATTATTTATTATTATTTTTTATTTATAGTTTATTGTCAAGTTGGTTTCCATATAATACCCAGTGCTTTCCCCCACAAGTGCCCTCCTCTATGACCATCACCCCCCTTCCTATTTTCCCCTCCCCCTTCAGCCCTCAGTTTGTTCTCAGTATTCAAAAGTCTCTCATGATTTGCCTCCCTCCCTCTCCCTAACTCTTTCCCCCTTGTTTCCCCTCCCCATGGTCCTCTGTTAGGTTTCTCCTGTTAGACCTATGAATGAAAACATATGGTATCTGTCCTTCTTCACCTGACTTATTTCGCTTAGCATGATACCCTCGAGGTCCATCAACTTTGTACGAGTGGCCAGATTTCATTCTTTCTCATTGCCATGTAGTATTGCATTATATATATAAACCACATCTTCTTGATCCATTCATCAGTTAATGGACATTTAGGCTTTTTCCATAATTTGGCTATTGTAGAAAGTGCCGCTATGAACATTGGGGTACATGTGCCCCTATGCATCAGCACTTCTGTATCCCTTGGGTAAATTCCCAGCAGTGCTATTGCTGGGTCATAGGCGAGTTCTACTGATAGTTTTTTGAGGAACCTCCACAGTGTTTTCCAGAGTGGCTGCACCAGTTTACACCAACAGTGTAGGAGGGTGCCCGTCTCTCCACACCCTTGCCAGCATCTATAGTCCCTTGGTTTGTTCATTTTAGCCACTCTGACTGACGGGAGGTGGTATCTCAGTGTGGTTTTGATTTGTATTTCCCTGATGATGAGTGATGTTGAGCATCGTTTCATGTGCCTGTAGGCCATTTGGATCCCCTCTTTGAAGAAGTGTCTATTCATGTCTTTTGCCCATTTCTTCACTGGATTATTTGTTTTTCAGGTGTGGAGTTTGATGAGTTCCTTGTAGATTTTGGATACTAGCCCTTTATCCAATGTGCCATTTGCAACTCTCTTTTCCCATTCTGCCAGTTGCCTATTAGTTTTCTTGATTGTTTCCTTTGCAGTGCAGAAGGTTTTTATCTTGATGAGGTCCCAATTGTTCATTTTTGCTCTTGATTCCCTTGCCTTTGGGGATGTGTCAAGTAGGAACTTGCTGCAATGGAGGTCAAGGAGGCTGTTTCCTGCTTTCTCCTCTAGGGTTTTCATGGTTTCCTGTCTCACATTCAGGTCCTTCAGCCATTTTGAGTTTATTTTTCTGTATGGTATAAGAAAGTGGTCTCATTTCATTCTTCTGCATGTTGCTGTCTAATTCTCCCAGCACCACCTGTTAAAGAGGCTGTCTTTTTCCATTGGATACTCTTCCCTGCTTTGTCAAAGATTAATTGGCTGCACATTTGTGGGCTCAGTTCTGGGCTCTCTGTTCTATTCCATTGGTTTATGTGTCTGTTTTTGTGCCAATACCATACTGTCTTGATGATGACAGCTTTGTAGTGGAGGCTAAAGTCTGGGATTGTGATGCCTCCCGTTTTAGTTTTCTTCTTCAATATTGCTTTGGCTATTTGGGTTGTGTGTGTGTGTGTGTGTGTGTGTGTGTGTGTGTGTGTGTTTGTATTTGGTTCCATACGAATTTTAGGATAGTTTGTTATAGCTTTCAGAAGAATGCTGGTGCAATTTTGATGGGGATTGCATTGAATGTGTAGATTGCTTTGGGTAATAATGACATTTTAACAATGTTTATTCTGCCAATCCAGAGCATGGAATGTGTTTCCATTTCTGTGTATCTTCTTCCATTTCTTTCATAAGCTTTCTATAGTTTTCATCGTACAGGTCTTTTGCATCTTTGGTTAGGTTTATTCCTAGATATTTTATGTTTTTTCATGCAATTGTGAATGGTATGAGTTTCTTGATTTCTTTTTTGTTGCTTCATTAATGGTGTATAAAAATGTAACTGATTTCTGTACATTGATTTTGTACCCTGCAACTTTACTGAATTCATTGATCAGTTCTAGAAGGCTTCTGGTGGAGTTGATCATCCATCCCTTCACTTCCAATCTGCAGGTGTCTATCGGTCTAACATGAGACTTTTGCAGGCAGCATATAAATGGATCTTGTTTTGTTTTGTTTTATCCATTCTGATACCCTATGTCTTTTATTTGAGCATTTAGTCATTTTATATTCAGAGTGATTATTGAAAGATATGAATTTAGTATCATGGTGTTACCTGTGGACTAGGTGCTTATGGTGATGATCTCTAGTCCTTTCTAGTCTTTGTTGCTTTTGGTCCCTCCCACCCCCCCCTCCCCGGCCCCATGATACCTTCTTAAAATTCCTTGCAGTGCTAGTTTTGTGGTCACAAACTCCTTTAGTATTTGGTTTTTTTGGGAAACTCTTTATCTCTCCTTCTTTTCTGAATGATAGCCTTGTTGGATAGAGTATTATTGGCTGCATATTTTTCCCAGTCAGCACATTGAATATATCCTTCCACTCCTTTCTGGCCTGCCAAGTTTCTGTGGACAGATCTGCTACAAATCTGATCTGTCTTCTCTTGTAGATTAAGTACTCTTTTCCCCTTGCTGCTTTCAGGATTCTTTCCTTGATTGTGTATTTTGTGAATTTGGCTACAATATGTCTTGGCGATGGACAGTTTTTGTGTTGAAATTAATGAGAGTTCTTTGTGTTTCTTGGATTTTGATGTCTGTGTCCTTCCCCAGATTAGGGAAATTTACTGTTATAAGCTGCTCACAATAAACCTTCTGCCCCTTTTCTCTTCCTTCATCTTCTGGGATGCCTATGATATGAATGTTTTTACATTTTTACTAAGTCACTAAATTCCTTCAGTCTGCCTTTGTACTCCATGACTTTTCTTTGTCTCTTCTTTCCAGCTTCATTATTTTCCATAATTATATTTTCTATATCACTAAGTTCTTCTCTGCTTCATCCATCCTCATTATTATGGCCTCTATTTGAGATATTTCAATTATAACATTTTTAATTTTGACCTAATAGATATTAGTTCTTTTGTCTCTTTAGAAAAGGATTCTTTAGTGTCTTCTATGCTTTATTCAAGCTCAGCTAATATCTTTATAATTGCTTTTTTAAAATTCTAGTTCAGACAAGTTACTTATATCTGCATGAGGAAATCTCTGGCTGTTATTTTTTCCTGTTCTTTCTTCGGAGGCAAACTTCTCCTTCTTGTCATTTTTGGATAGAAAGAAAAAAGCAAAATAAAACAAAATAAAAATTTTTAAATTTAAGAAAAAAATTAAAAATAATATACCTACAGAAAGTTTGACTTTATGTGTTTTGGTCTGTTTGTTATCAGAAGCTTGGTAGAAAAAAGGTAGAATGAAAGAAAAGAAAAAGAGAAGAAGATAAAATTGAAAATTAAAAAACATATATAATTTAAAAATTTAAAAATTATATTAAAAAAACAGACAAAAGCAAAAACAAACAAACAAAAAAAGAGAAACAAACCAACCCCAGAGGACGATAGATCTTTTTTACCCTAGAGCTGAAGCTTTGTAGCACTCTATAATCAGTAGATTTGGTGTGGGAGAGGTTTCTGGTCCTCTGAGGGAGAAGTCTGTTGTTTTGATTCTTAGGTGCCAATTGTCCCTATGGAGAGGTGTCTGTAGGACTCAGGAGTGTGGGGTTTGGTGTAGTCGCTCCATTCTCCACTTGGTGGTGCTGTTTAGCTACTGAGGTGGATCAAGCTGGTGGGTGTGGGGATAAACCGGCTTTGCCCCATTCTCTCATCTGGAGAGCAGGGTATGTGTGCCACCCTTCTTCAGTAAGCCCTCATAGATGCTCAGTGACTCTACCTGTGTTCTTGGTGTCTGTCAGATCCACACCTTTTCCCTCTCTGGGTCCAACGTGTTTGTCTGCCAAACAGCACAACACTCCTGTGTTTTATCTCAGGTTTCAAAATCCCACACTTCAGAGACACTCGGGTTGTGGATCCTCACTGATCCTCTGGGAGAGGATCTCCCTGTATTGTGGCTAGTGCCAGCTTGTTGTAGAAGAGAGCCACATGATTGCACAGTAGACCAGAGTTTATGATAAATCTCAATACACAGCCAGTACTAGGGATTGCAGACGTCTGCCAGCATTTTTTCTCCTGTAACCGTGAGTGGACAGCTGGGTGGTGCCCACAGGGTCCTTTGTCCATGGAGAGACTGCATCACCTCTCTCAAATGCACTCCAAGAAGGGGGACCACTTTTCCCCGGGTGACCCTGGGGATCCTCAGGCTGCCCGCTATTTGGGCTCAGCTCTGCTCTACCACCAGAGCACTACTAACCTCACCAGGCACAAACCTGGTAATATTGCCCACCTCTGAAAACTGTGCTCCACTGGTTATAGGAAAACGATGGTATTGTAACCCCCTCTTTTTTCTTCATCAAAGGTTATGGGGAGTAGGTTTTTTTCTGTGCAGTCCCCTGAACATGTTTTCGCTCTCCCCTTCCTGGTCCTTTTCTCTCTCCTTCTTCTCTCTCACTAGCCAACCGATGCCAGGCTTTTTACCTGGGAGAGTGCCCGTGGCTCTTTACCCCCATGAACTCTACACAGTTCCTACCTTCCATGGGTCGTTTTTCTGGTTTGTAGACATGCAGCTTTGTTCTCTAAGACTTCTGATCAATTTCTTGGGTGTTCAAAATGATTTTCTATTTATCTAGCTGTTAATGCTAGCCCATGAGAACCATGGTCCTTTTTCGTCCCGACTAAGCACCAATGCATAGAGCCCAGCCAGGACCCCAACTTGCCATCTCTTTGCATGCCTGATATTTTTAAACAAAGCCCAAATCCTTCATTCCCAATTTTCTAAGTAAATACTTCTGAGTATGTGTGGTTACATATATCCTTACTACTCAAGTGTCCCTATACCAGCAACATTGGGAGATTGTTAGAAATAGAAAATAGGAATAGAAAAGCTCTACCCCAGAATCTGAATCATCTGCACTTTAACAAAATTCTCCAAGATGAACTGTATATACACTACAGTTAAACAAGCACAGTTCTAGAAATAGTGGGCATGAAATCGTCAATCAGAACATGCACAAGTGGCTGCAGCCAGAATTTTTGATGATGCTCATAGTAAAAAAAAAAAAAAAAAAAAAAAGTAATGGCTTATATGCATTGTTATTGACAGAATGTTTGTGTCCCTTCCAAATACATATACTGAAGCACTAACCCCAATGTGGTGGAATTAGGAGATGAGGTCTTTGGAAAGTAACTAGGTTTAAATGAGACCATGAGTGTGGGTTCCTATGATAAGATTAGCATCCTTATAAGAAGAGACACCAAAGTTTTCTCTCCATCATGAGAAAGTCGTCTTCATGCCAGGAAGGGAGGTCTCACCAAGAACCAAATCTGCTGGCACCTTGATCTGGACTTCTCAGCCTCCAGAACTATGGCTGGTTAAGCCACTTACTCAATGGCATTTTGTTATAGCAGCCTGAGCTAAGACAATGCACTAAGCCATCTTTTTAAACCAGGAAATCTCTACTCTTTTTTGAAAAAGTGAGGACTCTAACACCCCTCTTGCCCATGTAGGAAATACACAGAGTAATACAGAAGAGAGGAACTGACGGAGACAGAGACTGGAACTGAGAGAGAATTTTTTAGAGAAAACCACAAATTCTCAGGTAGTTATTAAAAGTTTTGCACTAAATAAAGTGGTTGCAGATGGAGAGACAGAGAAATAGCTAATATCAATATGAATTCCCTGATACAAGTAAATGAGCAAATGAACTCCAGGAAAATGAGACACAGAAAAAGATCAAGGCTAACATAAACCGGCAAGATACAAGAACAAGACTACAGTAGCATCTCTAATTGCCAATTGCAGTAGAGATTCCATTACTTAAAGTCATTTAAAGTCACAATAGCTATTATTGTTATTTGAAAGTTCACATGTTTTATAAACCCCATAGCTGCTGCCACAGTATTTTTTAAAAGTTGAGTCTGTTTAGGGGAACTACCTAGATAGAATGGACACAATTTTAAGACTTAAGATTTAAGGGCTTGATGTTTTTGGTCCAAATGGAAAGAGGTAATAAACAATAACTATAATATCCTTGATGTCAAAAGCAACTTGATCTTAAGAAGTAAGGTAGAATTGAGCCATATAGGAATAAAATATCAATAAATGCCCCTTTTACCCTGCTGAAACTACCTTCTAGATCTGAATCCAGTTTTGGCTTTCTTTCTGCCTTCATTTTGTTTCCCTAGTTTGAATTAACCTCTAACCTCTGCCAGTAATGTGAATCAGGACTTGAAACATTCATATGTGCCAAGTAATCTGACATTTATATCTTCTTAAGGAAGCCTCTTCCAGAGTTCTAAAATGCTTCATTCTGGACTAGTTGCCCTCAATACCTTTGTGTGTAACTCTCATACTGGGATATTCTTTCATCATCAATCTTAGGAATGAATTCCCTTGGTTTCATCTGTATCATGTTTCATGGGCCCCGCGTCTTCTTCTTCCTTGTTTTGGTGGAGCATATTCTCCATTAACTTCTGGGAAAGGGAGCATGGTAGACAAAAAAATATATATATATCAAAATGTTTTTGTTTTAATTCACAGATGATAGTTTAATTGGGACAGAATTCTAGGCTAAATCTTTTTTTTTAATATAACACAATTTATTTTTTTTAACATATGCAATTATTTTCCATCATTTACAATACAGTAGTTACAATGACACTCCAAACAGAAAAGCTAGGCTAAATCTTGAAAGCATTGCTCCACTGCCTTCTAGATTCTGGTATTGCTTTTGAAAAATATCATATTTGATATTCTTCTGTCTCATCCCTCGCCTTTATGTGTAGAATTTTCTCTTTGTCCCTTGAGTTCTGAAATTTCATAAGGATGTGCCTTATAAAATTAGACTGAAACTTGTTCCTTTAGTTCTGGAGAATTTTCTTGACTTTTGTCACTGACAAATTTCTCCCACAACTTTTGAAATCTCTAACCTTCAGCTGTTAGATCTGCTATGATGATATCTTTTGTGCGTGTGTGTGAGTATAGTTTTCCTCAAATGTATGACAATCTTTCACTGTCTTCTCATAGTTAAGAGAGGGGGACTAAAAAGCCAGTTGGAAGTTCTGAGTATCTGCGTGACACTTGCCCACTGTAAGCTTCATCATTAGATATTTTAGGGGGCCTATTGAGTTAGGAACCTCCAATTCCCAGTATGTGGTATGGTGTGACAAAAGCTATTTGATAGCTAACCTGTCAGCCATCCCTCCCTCCCTCCTTGCTAATGGAACTCTGATTGTTTTTAGGGTCTAAATTTGCACAATCCAAGGTATGAAACATAGTCCTGTGGAGCAGCTGGACAGCCTATAATTAGCATCCAAAGTGCATAGAAGTACTTGGCTGTGGGTTGAACAGCACCAATACTAAAGGAATGTAATCCAGAAGCAAAAAACTTCACAGAGGTGGCAGATGTGGTCAAAATTCCATAGGAGCTCTATCATGATTACAGGCTATATCTGACCCTTTGCAACAAGAGTATAGAAAATGACTGAAGAGAGGGGAATCAAAGGAAGCAGGATGTATCAGAAGTTATCAGATACCAAGCATAATGGAGAGGGAAACTGAGGCAGAAGTCCACCCTACTAATAAAACCAAGATTGGGGGATTGAAGATAAAGCTACACTCCAGGAATTACCTAGATAGCCAGGGCTTTTATTGGAAAGCAAGCACTAGATTAGTGATGCTTAGACTCTCATCATCTTCAGGGTTGGCTCAGAACTGGTGAGGGCCTGAGTCTAATAGATGGGATCCATCATATGTAGAAAACTGGGAAAGATATTGAGTAGAGGAAATAAGGCAGTGACAGACAATTTAGGTAAAACATAGGTTAAAGTAACATCTACAGCATCTTAAATAATTCACATTGGGGCACCATGATTGAAGGAAAAGGGAAAGACTCAAAGCTAATAATTAATTATATATATCATTATGGTCATACCTACCATAAAATATAAAAATATTTCCACAATAGCTGGCAAATAGCTGCACTTGGCCTTCAAAGTGTCCTTGTCCCCTCACTCTGTCCCTTCCTAGCCCTTTCAAGTGGCCCACATCATCTAATGATCCAGCATATAAATGCCTAGCAGAAGGCCTCCTAGACCCGACTCCATCCACTGACCATTCTGATTGTCAATTCTCATGCATCATTGTCGGTCCCCGCCCTGGCCCGCAGGGCGGTAGAGCCTTGCGGGTTCTTTCCTGAGGGAGGGAGAGAGAAATAGGGCAGGAAGGGGACGCACAGAGAGTGAGGCAAGGCAAGCGATTTCTGATCAAGCCCGTTTATTGGAAAAGGAATCAAACCTTTATAGGATTAGGGGGCGGGAAACTGGCCCAGGTTGGTTGCCAGGTAACAGAGTCAAATGATTATTAGAGAAAGGGGAAACCGAAACTGAAACTCTGGACACAGCATCAAAAAGAAGCGCCCAGACTTGCGCCTGCAATGCTGGGGAGGGAAAGCTTAGCTCTGCATAATCCAAAATGCGGTTTGCTCTTTTGTTCATTTTGGCTTTTTTCGTCTGGCTCAGTATGACTGTCTCCAAAATCTGGACCAGGAAATGCACTCTCCTAGCCTCCAGATGTAAATCTTGTTTTTTGGTTGTTCCCTGGAGAGCGATATATCCTTGCCTGAGGCGGTCAAAACTCGGCGGCCCCCAACACATCATCAGTTATATTTTTACTGTGTTTCTAAGAGGCTTAACATGAATTATGAATATAATAAATGTGTGTCTGATTAATTAGATTGCACGCAAATAAACAACTTCAAAAATGTATTTGCATGAGTGATTCAACTGCTTAATACCTTTATAAATGTGAGTGCAGAGATATTCTAAGAGATCATGAATAGAATTTTCATCTATTCAGAGGAGTCTTTCTTATACTGATGTTAGGCAACTTCAAGACTCTCTGGTCTACAACAGCTATCCTTTACATCCTTTCTGAATCTGAGACACCTGCAATATTTGTTAACTTAAAAAAGCCCAACAAAACATTTTCAACTTTCAGATACAAATGCAACTCACAACTTCCTTGTTAAAACTCTGTGTCCTCAGATAAACTCACCACAATAACAGTAAAGTAAATTACATACTTTTAAGTCATTATTTATAAGGACAAAAGGTCAGGATGTCTTAGACTCTACTTCTAAAGTTCTTTCTCGTCTAGCAAGGGAGCGGGATGCAGGATTAAAAGTGAGAGATGGCTAATTTCTGGGAAAAGACAAGAGCCCTGAATAAGGGTCCTTGCCTGTTTTTATGAGGATCAGAAGGTTGACAAACATGGTGATGGATGTGCACAATGAGACAATGAAACTGTGAATGTTAACTCAGGGATATGAGGGGAAGGAAGTCTTGAAGATATTCGAGGTTAGGGGTTGTGTTAATACAAAACAAAATCCTGCAGTTGGCAGAAGATCGTTTACAGCAGACATGAGGTACCACCTTTGTTTATCTTAGCTGGCCTAGGGAACCAGACAGGTAGGACATGTGACCTCAGGGTTAACAAGGCACTTTTTCTTTTGTTAATCATCTCCACTCTGGGCAGCTTCACCCACGGTGCAGCAGTCTATAGCCCTATTTACCTGTTTATCTAATTTGGTCCTTCTTTCCTGGGAAAGCAGCGTTCTGCTATAGTACTAAATTGGGGGCGCTTTATGCCCTAAATGCCTAATCTTTGTTTACCTCATATACCTTCATATTGGGGGCCTTTGCCAACTTCTCTATTCTGGGTGCCTTTGCACCCCCTTCTCTATCCTGGGGGTCTTCCACCCACACACTCTACTCTGGGGAGGGGGTCTTTGCCCCTCCCTGCTCAATCCTGAGGTCCTAATCCAAGCTCAGGTGTGAGCATCCTATGGCTTTGTACTTCTATATGCCTTGTTAACCCATTGGTGTAAGCCTGGGGAGTTCCCAAGTTTATTCCCCACATTAGGAGATGAGATAACCACCCAAAAATGAGGAAGATGTAAGCACACGGGACAATAGTAACTTATTTGGAAGACTTGAGAAATTTTAATCTTAAACTGGCAGTGGATAAAGTCAAGAATCAAAGCAAATTATATCCTATTACCACCAATAGCACCACCAGGTGTCTCTGGAAGTAGGAAGAGGAAGGATGGTGGTGTCAAATGGGACTAAGAACAAGAAGATTGATTGAAAATTCAATTAAAGAGTTTAACACCCCAAAGCTCTCCCCCAAATATAGTCAAGAAACTGTGACAAAGATTATCACAAAATATTGAAGGTTTACTCTCTGGAAAGGGCAAAACAGAGGATCTATGGAGATTGAAGGACACTAGGTACAAATAAGAGCTTAGAATTTAACAAAGTAAAACAGCTGCCACAAATTTTCAAGAAAGACCTGTTTTATTTTTAAGTTAAACTAGTAATCAAGAAATGTAAGTTAAAAGAGTAAGATGTAATTTTTCTATTAAATTGGCAAAGACTAATAATACCTTGTGTTAGTGAGAATGCAAGGAAACATACTCATATTCTCCTGGTGGAGTGGAAATTGTTAAAGTTTTCTGAAAGGGTTCCAGTTCAAGAAGGAAGAATCCTGACCTCATTCCTTCAAAGACGCACCAAATCTACACTCTTCTATAGAGCGATTTCTCCTGAAGAACTGTGCGCTATCTGAGCAGCTTATGCACAACAAAAAATAGAATGGCAAGAAAGAGACACATAACTAAGGGAACACTTGCCCCTGATGTCATATATTGCAGTAGTCAGGTATAGTACAGAGAGACAGGGGCCAGACTCCTATGTCTTGAGGCACAGGAAAAAAAAAAGCCTTTGTTTACAAGAGCAACTAGAATATAAAGAATCTAGCCCTAGAACCCTGTCAAACAGTGAAGGAGCTAATGAAATTCTCTCCAGGTCAGAGAGACTGGCAAGTGCCACACTTTATGCTCTCTTTCCACCTTGACAGTGTGAATGAGAGCAAGGTCTGGACACCCTAAGCAGCTTATTGCCTCAGTAAGCCCTAAGCGCCTAGCTCACACTAACCCCAGGCACCCCACTAAAGCAGTCACAGGGTGGTGCACACCAGAGCACCCCTCTTTAGAACTCGCTACATCTCCAGGTGTCATCTCGAGGTGAAACAAGCACAAAGCACCATGAAAATTCTAGGCCCCACTCCCGCTCAGACAGCTTGTTAGGGCATTACCTGCTTCAGTTCCATTGGCCCCACACCAGGACACCACAGCTTGTACCCACTTCAACTTCTACTGTCTTACAAGGACACTCTACACAAAGAGCCCCAGAACCACCTTGGTCTACACTCACTTGAGCTACAACTGTCCTGTCCTTATGGAGCGTGCCCTCGGGTCCCCCTAGCCTGTGCCCCACTTAAGCACCAGCTGTTCCACCAGAGCACCCTCTTTGCACAGAGTCCTGGAACACCCCAGCTAATACACACCTCAGCTTCAGCTATACTGGTAAGGTGCCCTCTGTGCATAAAGTCCTAGGATCTCCCACCTTGCACTCACTCAGCTTAGCTGCCCTGCTAGGGCACCCTCTGCACAGAAAGCCTCAGAACTGTCCCAGCCTTTACCCACTTCAACTCTGGACACCCCATCAGGGCAGACCCAGCACAAAATGTCCCACAACACCTGTTCCATGCCAGCCACAGCTCCAGACAGCCATAAAAGTCACCAAGCAAACACAATCTGTACAGAGAACGACCATACACACGTCTATTCCTTCAACTTTAGAAGTAGCTGTTCTGTAACTCATAGAAGCAACACAGAAAAACAAGCTAAATGGAGAGACAGAAAAATATGCTACAAGTGAAAGAACAAGATAAAACCTCATAAAAAGAACTAAATGAAATAGAGATAAACAATATGTTTGATAAAGAATTTAAGGCAATGATCATAAAGATGCTCACCAGACTAGAGAGATCTCTAACCTAGGGAAGGAAATAGACATCCAGGTTCAGGAAGCACAGAGAGTTCCAAAGAAAATGAACCCAAAGAGGTCCACATCATGACACATAATAATTAAAATATCAAAGTTTAGGGGTGTTTGGATGGTTTAGTCAGTTAGGTTTCCAACTCTTGATTTCTGTTCAGCTCATATCTCATGATTTTTATCTTTAAAAATATTTTTAACGTTTATTCGTTATTTGAGAGAGAGCGAGAGAGAGAGAGTGCGAGCGCGAGCGAGAGCACATGAGTGGGGGAGGGGCAGAGAAAGAGGGAGACACAGAATCTGAAGCAGGCTCCAGGCTCTGAGCTGTAGCACAGAGCCTAATGCAGGGCTCAAACCCACGAGATTAAGACCTGAGCCAAAGTCTGATGCTTAACCAACTAAATCACTCAGGCTTCCCGGTTCTTCTTTTTTTTTTTCCCCCTTAACTATTTGTTTTTGAGAGAGAGAGAGAGAGAAAGTGCACATGTGCACATGAGTGCGGAAGGGGTAGAGAGAGGAAGACAGAGGATTTAAAGTGGGCTCCACGCTGACAGCAGAGAGTCCCATGTGGGACTAGAATTCACGAACCATGAGATCATGATCTGAGCCGAAGTCAGACACCTAAGCGACTGAGCCACCTAAGAGCTCTTGCTCATGTTTCTTGAGATCAAGCCCTGCATTGGGCTCTGCACTTACAACATGGAGCCTGCTTAGGATTCTCTCTTTCTCTTTCTCTCTCTGCTCCTCCCCCACTCATTCTCTCTCAAAAATAAAAATAAACATTTTAAAAAAATATTAAAGATAAAGAATTTTAAAAGTAGCAATATAGAAGCAAAAAGTTATGTATGAGGGAAACCCCATAACGTTATCAGTTTATTTTTCAGCAGAAACTCGTTTAAAGGACTGGAAAAAGCAGGAAAAGAAAATACCCTACAACCTAGAGTACTGCATTCAACAATATTATCATTCAGAATTGTAGGAGAGGTAGTTTCCCAGGCAAACAAAAGGAGTTTATCACCACTAACCCAGTCTTACAAGAAATGTTAAAGGAACTTCTTTAGTTAGAAAAGGGGAGGGGGGATAATTATACATAAGAAAATAATGAACAGAAAGATGTAAAATATGACAATATATACATAAAGTGTAGAGGGAGAGTAAAAAGGTTTTTTTTTTAAATGTGTTCAAACTTAAATGACCATAAATTTAACATGGACTGCTGTATGCTTAGGATGGTATATATGAATCTGATGGTAACCACAAATCAAAACCTATAATAGATATACAAAAAATAAAAAGAAAGAAAGGCAAACAATTATCAATCACAGAGAAAGAGAGCAATAAGATAACAAACAGAGAAAAACAAACAAAAACAAGCAAAACGAAACAAACAAAACAAGTGAACAAACAAAAAAAGCAGAAAAAGATCCATAAATACAGAGAACAAACTGATGGGGAAGGGCACAATGAGCAAAATGGGTGAAGGGGAATGGAAGATATAGGCTTCCAATTAAGGAATGGATAAGTCACAGGAATAAAAGGTACAGCATAGAAAATACAGTTAATGGTTTTGTAATAGTGTTGTATGGTGACAGATGGCAGCTATTTGTGGTGAGCATGACATAATATATAAACTTGTCAAATCACTATCTTGTACATTTTGTATCAACTATACTTCGATTTTTAAAAGTTTGAAATTTTTTCTGAAGGTTATATGTATCAAAAATCTTAAAAGTGGGGCCTAGCCACTCTACTTCTATGAATGTATCTTATGAAAATAATAATAGGCATGCAAAGATTTAAATAAAGAATGTTTATAATAAGCAAAAAGAAAATCTGGAAACAACCTAATTACTCAACAACATATGATCAATTTAAAAATTATATTTTTATACAATGAAGTATCATCGAGGTAGATATTTTCTTTGCCTCTGCAGCTTATATCTCCACCCTTCTCCACTTTCTCTACTCTTTTCCTCCTTACTCTGTGCTCTGGAAGGTTAATCTTTGCAAACTGTATTGAACAGGCTTTCTTATCCTCTGTCTCCAGGTTAGGTTTGGCAGATGGAAAGAATCAGCAACAGATAGATGTTCTGATCAAAGGGTGGAAGGGAGAAGCTAGGGTACTTATTCCTCCTGACTCCTCCCTGCAGGCCCATAGTTCATCAGTGGCTATGTGCCTTTACCAAAGGCCACAGCTCTTAAGGGGTTTCTATAACCATTTCCTCCCATGCTCATTCAGGCGTAAGGATAGTAATGGCTTCCATATTGCCAGCTCTCACTGCTGCACTATCCCTCAATCCATTGTAAACTCTCTTCCATTATTTATTTTAAGTAAATCATCTATTGCCAGTTACAATTCTAACACTGCTGACACTAAAAATCATGTTTTGCTGCTATCCTGAAAGACAGTGTATGTGTGTGCCACAATTTGTTCAACCAATACCCCACTAAGGAACATTTAAATTGTTGCTAATATTCGTGATGAATCTGTCTCCTGGCCAAAAATCTATGTGTGATTTCTTAGCCCCCAACACAGGCAAATACAAAGGTTTTATCTGGCAAGTCTCTTGGGAAAAGCTGCCCTTTCCCACCAGATTGGGTGTACAGTCAGTGCTCTGCAACCTCAGGAGGAAGTTGCAGTCAAAGACTCAAGTCTCCAGCTAACCATGTTCTTACACATGTCTGCATTCCTAGCCTGGGCACCTCCATTTGGAGGCCTCTTTATCAGGGACCTTTCCCAGACACTTTTGCTGAGACCTCCTTATGGGGGGGAGGGGGGAGAGGAAACTTGAAGACCCTTTTCTCCACTCTGACTCAGTGGAGTCAGTACTTAGGGTGTATTATTTTTCCCTATCCCTTTTTTCCTCTACCTCCTCCTAGCCCCTAAGTCCACAAGATAGCAAGGACATTTTTTTGCTGAGTGCTCTCCTGGCAGTGAGAAGATCCTCACGTCTGTTCTAATCCACCTGACCCTCACCATGGGGAAGAATGGAACACTGGGAAAACCCACTTTCTCTTGGCTAGCCTCTTGCTTATACTAACTACAGCAGTAAGTAATGAAAGGCTTGACTGTTTTTTTCATTTTGGCAGCTCAGCTCTTGACATTTTCCTACTATAAATACTATTACAAAAAATAACATTCTATATGTATAATTTCTCACATGTTGGAATATATGATAAATTCCTAGAAGTAATTCTGATCAAAGAGTAAATGCATAATTTTGATAGTTGTTCCCTAATTTCTCTTCATAGAGATTGTATCAGTTTACTGTCCCCCAGCATTGTAAAGGAACACCGTGGGTAAGTTATGTAAATGCAGTACATCAATCTCTTCCTATACAATTGGCATAAAAAAGAACCTACTTCATAGGGTTGTTGTGAGGATTGAATGACTTATTACAAGTTAACTGTTTAGAATAGGGCTTGACTATTATTATTATTATTATTATTATTATTATTATTATTATCTCCATATACCCCTGACAACACAGAATGCCATTTTATTTTGTCAATAAGATGAAAAATGGTCTCTCAGTGTAGCTGTAATTTATATTTCACTTAATATGAGTAAAATAAGCATTTTATCATACATTAGAGAACAAGAAAGCTCTTGATACCAATATGGAAATGCTGATATGGAAGATATGGAATAATCTTCAAAAGCCTTATAATTAAAGAAAGAAAGAGGCAAAAGAGTGCAATATGCTAACATCTGCACATAAGAAGGGGAAAAAAACAACATGTTTGTTTACATGTGCACAGAATATATATTTGTTTATATGTGTACAGAATAACCCCAGAAGAATACACTGGAAAGTGGTAACACTGAATCCTGGGGCAGGGTGAGGGTAGGGGGATGATTAGGGTAAGGATAGGAGAAAGACTTCATTGCATACCATTTGTACCTTTTGAATTTTGTCTTGTGAATGCTTTACATATTCTCCCATCACCACACACACAAAAAGTATCTAATAAAAACACTTTCTAAAATATTTTTGTCTTATAAAATAATGTATGTTTAGTGACATGGAAAATGTTTATGATAAATTGTTAAGGGAAATGTAACAGGTTATAAAACAGAAATGTATACATAATCCAAACCGAGTAATCATATATGGATAGGAAAAACAAAAGCCTGGAAGAGAATAATCAAAAGCTTTAACAATAATTATCTCTGGAGAATGGAGCTACAAGTCATTTTAATTTTCCTTTCAGTGCTTTTTCCTATTTTCCAAATTCTCTGCTATGAAAATATATTACTTGTGCAGCTAGAAGGGAATGTTAGGTTCAAAGGACATTTATACCTAATGAAAAAATATGTAACAAAATAAACACATAACAACATAAGAAAATCTCCTACATAATTTTAAAGAAAAGAAGCCACACACACATAAAAGGTACTTATGATATGATTTCACTTACAGCCTGTTCAAGAATAGGCAAAACCTATGTTATTAAAGGCCAGGTTAGCTACAACCTGTGGCAGGGAAATGGGTAAGATTAGAAAGGGGCATGAGGTAGTCTTCCGAAGTGTTAGAAATACTCCGTATCTTCATCTGCGGATGGTTACATGGGTGTATACATATACACAAGTACCTTGAATAATGCACTCAAATATGGCCAATTTATGTATGTTATATACCAATTTTAGCAATTAAGTCTAGAAGATGGCAGAGTAGTAAGGGGACCCTGGGTTCTCTGGTTTCTCAAACACAGCTAGATCAATATCAAACCATTTTGAATACCTAGGAAATCAAAATGAGGATTAACAGAACAATCTGCATAATTTGGGAGACAGAATGTGACAAGTACATGGTGTGGAAAGGTGAAATGGGGGATAGGAGCCACAGTGCCACAGAAGGGAGGGAACCCCTTTTGAGGAGAGGAGAAGGGTGGGAAATTGAGCAGTGCCTTGGATTCTTGCAAGAAAAGCACTTCCCCTGAAAGAGCTAGAAGGAGAGAGAAAAGAGTGAAAACATGCACAGAAGACTGCACAAGAAAACTATTCTCCAAAACCAGTGACAGAGAAAAAGGGAAGAGCTTCAAAACCACCAGTGTTTTAAAAACAGTGGAGCACAGGGTCTGGAGTTTCCATGCTCAGCAACTCATAGTTCTCTGGCAAGGAGACAGGGTGGAGTCCCAGAGGCAGGAAGCAGGGTCTGAGGATCCTCTAGACACACAGGAAGAAGTGCATTTGAAAGCAGTGATTGGGCTTCTCTGCAGGCAAAAGATGCAGAGACACCATAAAGCTGCTCCATCCACTAGTGTAGGAACAAAGAAGCCAGCTGAGGGCAGCAAACCCTGGCACCGACTGTGTGTTGCAATTTACCACAAACACCAACCTGCTGCTGCTGCTGTAGAATCACATGAACATTTTATGGAACAAGATGGTACTGGCCACAGTGCAGTCAGACCCTACCCCCAGAAGATCAGCACCAGTCTGAGCCATTGGGGCTCTGACGTGTGGGGTTTTGAAACACAGCTGCACCCGAGATAAAACTCTGGAATGAAGTACCACCTGATAGGTGGACAGCTCAGATACAGACAGGGGGAAGGTAGGGAGCTGACCAAAGCCAGGGACACAGAAAGGGTTATTAATCTCCAATTTGTGAGGTTGCACCCACTCCAGAGCCTAGAGAGCGGGGTGAAGTCATTTTCACCATTAGCCCACTAACAAAGATGGACCCTGGTAAGGTAAACAGTGCCACCAAGTGGAGGACGGAGCTATTACACCAAGCCCCACCATCCCCTGCAACCTCCAGGCACATCTCCACTAGGGCAAAGCCTGCTAATCAGTGCAGCAAGCCCTTCCCTCAGAAGACCAGCACATAACCCTTCCACACGCTTAGTCTACTGACTATAGACTACTGCAAATTTTCAGACCTAAGGGAAAAGAAATCTAGCTTCATTTGGGTTTTGGTTTGTTTGTTGATTTGTTTGGGGGTTTTTTTGGGTTGTTTCTTTCTTTCTTTCTTTTTTTTTTTGCTTCTGTTTTTGTTTTTGTTGTTTTTTTTCTCTTGGATACAGAAAGAGCAAATTTTTTATTTTTTTATTATTTTAAAATAATATTATTTAAAATAAAATTATTTTAATGTTTTTCTTTTCTCTTTTTTCTAACAAGCTACTTAAGCAGACGAAAACACACATAGGATATAGGTTGCTTTATTTGATTTTTTATTTTTAAATTTTATTTTACTTTATTTGTCAAAAGGACAAGAAAAGGAATTTACCCCCAAAAAAAGAATAAGAAGAAATTATGGCCAAGGATATAATCAATAGAGATAAAAGTAAGATGTCTTAACTAGAATTTATAACAACAGTTGTAAGGTTTCAAGCTGGGCTTGAAGAAAGCATAGAAGAGACTTGAAAATCCCTTAATGCAGATATAAGAGAGCCAAAATCTTGTCTTACCAAAACAAAATATGTTATAACTGAGGTGCAAACCCAAATGGTGCAAAACAAAAAGACCAAGGATGGATGAAGCAGAGGAAGGACTTAGTGATATAGGAGATATAATTATGAATGGAAGAGGGAAACAAAGGTAACAGATCATGAAGGTAGGCTTGGGGAACTGAGCGACTTATTACAACTGAATAACATTTATATCATTAGAAGTCCCAGAAGATGAAGAGAAAGAAAAGGGAAAAGAGGCTTATGTGAGCAAATTATATCTGCCAACTTCCTTAATCTGGGGAAAGACACAGACATCAAAATCCAAGAAACACAAAGAACTCTCATTAATTTCAACACAAAAGATGGCCATCACCAAGACATATCATAGCCAAATTCACAAAACACACGGTCAAGGAAAGAATCCTGAAAGCAGCAAAGGGGAAAGAGTCCTTAACCTATAAGAGAAAACCGATTAGGTTAGTAGCAGATTTGTCCACAGACACTTGGCAGGCCAGAAAGGAGTGGCAGGATATATTCAATGTGCTGACTGGGAAAAATATGCAGCCAATAATACTCTATCCAGCAAGGCTATCATTCAGAATAGAAGGAGAGATAAAGAATTTTTCCAGAAAAACAAACTAAAGGAGTTTGTGGCCACAAACTAGCCCTGCAAGAAATATTTAGTGAGACTCTAATATTGTGTGGAGAAAACAAAAAGACCAAAAGCAACAAAGACAAGAGGGGCACCTGGGTGGCTAGGTTGACTAAGAAGATGACCCTTGATTTCAACTAATGTCATGGACTCATGACTCATGCAATCAAAATACAAATAAGACTCTGCACTGACAGTGTGGAGCCGCTTGGGATTGTCTCTCTCTCCACCTCTCTCTCTTCCTCTATCCACTTGTGCTCACACTATCTTTCTGAAAACAAACAAGCAAACACACAAACATTTACCAAAAACTAAATAAAAAAACACAAAGACTAGAATGGAACAGAAAACACCACCAAAACCACCAACTTTACAGCGAACACAATGGCATTAAACTCATATCTTCTAATAATCGCCATGTGTAAGTGGGCTAAATGCTCCAATCAAGGAGGAGCCAAGATGGCATAGAGAAAGGGAGCTCTGTAAACTTCGTCTGCCCCATCTATCAAACTGAGAAGGACATTACTCTCATCTGCAAGAGCAGAAGGAGAAAATATGGACTCCAGAAAGAAGACAACCTCAAAGATGCCTGAGTGAGTGAGTGCGAACTATGGAGATTGGAAAACAGGCCAGCCCGAGACAAGCAGGGGATGTGGGAGCCCCAGCCCAACACGGGGCAAGCGCGTGGAGCCCCTGAGAGACAAAGGGAAGAGAAAGAGACAATGAACACGCTCATAGTATTGTATCTGGGGAAGAGATAAATAACGTTTAACCGTACTCTCACTCCATATATAATTGCAGGGCAGCCCAAATCCAGAACCTGGGTGTCACAAGGGAAAGAACTGCTTCCATCCCTGCGCCATCCCGGCGGGGAGTCAACCGCCACAGTGGCAGCGCCTGAGGCACTCACTTCGACCTTGGTTTTGGGAATGGGAGCACGCACCTCATTTCCATGGCACATCTCGACCCCAGCATTGGCCCACGAATCCCAAATCCCGGGTGCCAACAGGTAAAAAATAGCCCGTACCCCTACACGATCCTGGCAGGGAGTTGGCGGTGGTGGAGGCTGGGGTGCGGGCTCCAGAGGCAGGAGCGCGCAGTTCATTACCAGCAGTGCCCGGCGCCTCAGGGAGCAGCTGCGTGAATCCCAGCCAGTGCCAAGAGAAACTCATCCTTCCCCCAACACGATCTCGATCCCTTGCGGGGACTAGGAATCCGCAGCAGTGTCTGTGAGGGCATGCACTACACCTTCTGCTGTGCACCTCACCTCAGTGAGCACACCTCGCCTCAGGCAAGGGCAGCACAAATCCTCACCTGAGCCAAGAGAAACAGATGCCTCCCCCTAAGAAGCCAGCTGCCAAGCAAGTACATCTCATCTGTGGTAGCATAAAAGTGCATGGACTAGGACTTTGAACTGAGGCAGGCCTGGAAAATACAACTTGACTCAGCTGCGGCACAAGGAGATCAGACTCATTAGAGTGGCCTACAGTGCTCAGTTCCAGTGGAGCATGGCTTGCCACCATTCTACTCTCTGCAGCCACCAAGGTGGGACCTCTGAGAGCAGCCCCCGAGACCTACTACACCAACCACACCTATCTGCAAGGGGGACCTGCTGATCTTTTTTTTCCTTTTTTTTCCTCTTTCTTTCTTTCTTCTTTTTTTTTTTTGGTACTTACTTTTTATTATTATTACATTTTTTTTACTGAAATTTTTTTAATTTTTACTCCTTATTTTCCTTCCTCCTTTCTCCCTCTTTTTTTTCTTTCTTGCAATCCAGATATATTCTCCTGTATCTCATCCTTATCTCTCCCCTCAACTGGTCATATACTTTTAGACTGCCCATTGTCCTTTGTTGTCTCTGACCCCCTTTATTATTTTCTTTTCTTCTCTTCTTTTCATCTCTTTCCTCTCCATTTTCTTTCTTTTCTTTCCCCGTTTTAATTTGTTTGTTTGTTTGATTTGTCTGTGCGTTTGTGTGCTTCTGTTCCCTCTGTGTCTGTCTGTCTGTTTTCCTTCTTAGGGCTACACCAAGAAACAAGCCAAAGTGTGCATGAGTCCCAAATATTGGTGAGTAGGGAAATAAAATATTCAAAGGCACAACAAGAGAAACTGAGAGACACCATTAAAAGAATATTTCCTGAAACAACAGGCCCTGGACAGTCAATAAGCCTCCTTTAACAGAGAAATATTAACAGGTGCACAGTGCACACCAAACTTTTTAAAGCTGACCAGAGACAAAAAACTAACAAAAATGACAAAACGAAGGAACTCTCCCTTGAAAAACCTCCAGGAAGAAGTCACAGCCACAGAACTGCTCAAGGCAGATCTAGACAACATACCGGATCAAGAATTTTAAAAACTTGTCATAAAATTAATCGCTGGGGTTGAAGAAAGCATCAAAGAAGCAACTGAGACAATGACTAGGCACTTTGAAAATAGGTGTGATGAGTCAAAAAAGGCTATAAATGAGGTGAATAGCAAAATGGAGGCAGCCACCTCAAGGCAGAGAGAAGAATCGGTGAATTAGAAGATATAGTTTTAGCAAAAGAGCAAGCTGAAAAAAAGAAAGAGAAATTGATCCAGGAGCAGGAAAGGAGAATTTGAGACCTGAGTGATACAATCAAATGCAACATCCGTATCATAGGGATTCATGAAGAGGAAGACAGAGAGAAAGGTCCTGAAGGGATAATAGACCAAATTTTAACTGAGAATTTCCTAAATCTGGGGAAAGAAATAGACATTCAAATTCAAGAGGCACAAAGAACCCCCATAAGATGTAATTTTAACTGACCTTTGACACAACATATCATAGTGAAACTGACAAAATATAAAGATAAAGAGAGAATTCTGAAAACAGCTAGGGATAAAAGGGCCCTCACGTACAAAGGGAAACCTATCAGAGTGGTTATAGACCTATCTCATGAAACTTGGCAGGCCAGGAAGGAATGGCAGGAAAACTTCTATGTGATGAACAGAAAAAACATGCAGCCAAGAATCCTTTATCCAGCAAGCCTGTCATTCAAAATAGGAGAGATAAAGATGTTCCCAAATAAACAAAAAATGAGAGAAATTTTGACCATCAAACCAGCCCTACAAAAAATCCGAAGAGGGACTCTATGAGGGAAATGTTGCAAAGAATACAAGGTGCCAGAGACACCATTATAAACATGAATTCTAGGGAGAACACAATGGCTCTAAACCCAAAAATTTCAATAATAACACTGAATGTAAAGGACTGAATGCTCCAACCAAACGACACAGGGTAGCAGAATGGATAAAATACCAAAATCCATCTATTTGCTGTCTACAAGAGACTCATTTTCAATCGTTCTAAATTCTTGTTGAGTTATATTGTTTATGTCTGTTTTGAGCAGTTCTGTAGTTGTGATTTCTTCCTGGGGTTTCTTTGGAGAAGAGTTCTTTCGTTTCGTCATTTTGGCTAGCTTTCTGTCTCTTGTCAGTTTTAAAAGCTCGTTCTGCACTGTGCAATTATTAGTATTCTTCTATAGAAGGAGGCTCTTGGAGTGTCTAGGGTCTGTTGTTTCAGGAGATTTTTTTTTTTTAAATGGTGTCTCTCAGTTTCTCTTGTCGTGCCTCTGATTAATTTTTTTCCATACTCAGTGATATTTGGGGTTTTCCACTATGTGTGCTTTGGGTTGTTTCTTGAGGTAGCCCTGAAAAGGAAAACAGACACACAGAGAACGCAAGCATACAAATGTACTGATAAAGAAACAAACCTAAGGGGGAAAGAAAAAAAGGAACAGGAAAGAAAAGAGAGGAGGAAAAAAAAAAAGAAAAAAAGGAAGAGGAAAAAACAAAAGGAGAAAGAAAAAAATGCAGTCGGGGATTGAGGGGGACAGCGACAGTCAGAGATAAAGGACAGTCTGAGAGCTTAAAACCTGCATTGGGAATTGGGGGAGATAAGGATGGATTAAAGGAAAACTATCTGGATGGTAAGAGTTGATCTAAGCACAGCAGTGCCTAATTGTTGGTCTTTCCCAGATTCCAGAGGGAAAGGGAGAAAGGAAGGAAATAGGTAGATAGTAAAGAGAAGACAGGGGACAATTAAAAATTAAAAATATTAAGAAAAAAAACACTTAACAGTAATAAGCAAAAGCATAGCAGCTCTGCAGCATGGATGGGCGTGGCTTGGTGTAGGTGGGTTGGGTCCCAACGGCTGCTCTCTGAGGCCCCGCCTTGGTGGATGTGAGGAGAAGAATGGCAATGGGCGCCCCCAAGTCCCCCTCAGACCATGCGTTCTAGCCACTCTCTGGAGTCCAACCTTCTTGTGCCTCGGGCGGATCTAATTATTTCTGTTTTCTAAGTTCTCCCTGGTTTCTAAGTCCTTGCCTGCACACTCAATATTTCCACCACAGTTAAAGTCGCCTGCAGGTGGGCGGCTTTCTGTTCGGGATCGAATAGGGGGTTTGTGAAGTCAGAGTTCTCCCCTGGGTCCACCTGAAGTCAGTGAGATGCCTGGTCCGACTGAAAGCCCCCACTGAAGGGGCAGATATCTCTCTCAGCGCTCAGTGGCCCTCAGTCCTAGGCTGAATCTCTCTTCTGCAGGGATTGCACTGTGAGTGATTCAGTCTCTACTTCTCTTCCCCTGGTCTCTCTCCTGCCTTGCCCTGTGGTACCACAGGTAGCTGTGAAGGTCCATGCGCCTCTGGATACCCAGCGCCCCACGTGAGCGGCTGTCAGGGGATCTGCGCACCTCCGGTCTCTCGACTGCCCCGCACTGTGCCGATCCCCACTGACCTGTCTGCCTCCGGTCTCCCGCCTGGCTAGGAGCGGTGTGCCTAGGGACACCCGGGTTTCAGTGGGCACAGCGTCAAGCCTCTGGGTGCTCGGCGCTTTGTCTCTGGAGCCAGTGCTCCCTCCCTTAAAGTCTCTGGTCCCCGTTCGCATTCCCTCACTCAGGCAACCATGAGACTGCTGTCAATAAGGGGTCTGTTCACACACCTCTGTTCTTGGAGATCAGAGAGCTGTGGCTTTTTAATTCTTCTCAGTTTGATAATTGTGGCTGGACGGAGGTAATGGGGCTCCTTACTTCTCCACCATCTTGCCGCTCCCCCAAGAGACTCATGAAGAGGTATCTTCAGGTCGAAAGTAAAGGGATGGGGAAATATCTATCATGCGACTGGAAGCCAAAAGAAAGCCAGAGTAGCCATACTTATACAGGACAAACTGGACTTTAAAGTAAAGGCAGTAACAAGAGATGAAGAAGGACATTACATAATAATTACAGGGTCTTTCCATCAGGAAGAGCTAACAATCATAAACATCTATGTGCCAGATTCGGGAGCGCCCAAATACATAAAACAACTAATCACAGACAGAAACAATCTTATTGATAAGCATGTGCTAATTGCAGGGGAATTTAATACTCCACGGACAGCAAGGGATAGATCAACCAGACAGAAAATCGCTAAAGAAACAATGGACCTGAATGACACATTGGAACAGATGGAATTGATAGATATAGTTAGAACTCTGCATCCTGAAGTTAGGAAATTCACCTTCTTTTCGAGTGTACATGGCACATTCTCCAAGATAGATCACATACTGGGGCATAAAGCAGCCCGCCATAAGTATACACGAATAGAGATCATACCATGCACACTTTCAGATCACAATGCTATGAAACTTGAAATTAACCACAGGAAAATTCTGGAAAACCTCCAAAAATGTGGAGGTTAAAAACCACCTTACTAAAGAATGATTGGGCTAATCAGGCAATTAGAGAAGAAATTTAAAAATATATGGACACAAAGGAAACAAAAATACAACAATCCAAAATCTCTGGGACGCAGCAAAGGCAGTCCTAAGAGGAAAGTATATTGCAATCCAGGCCAATTTCAACAAACTAGAAAAAGCGCAAATTCAAAGTCTAATGGAGCACCTAGAAGGGGAGCAGCAAGAGCACCCCAAATCCAGCAGAAGAAAAGAAATAATAAAGATCAAGGCAGAAATAAACAATATAGAATCCAAAAAAACAGTCGAGCAGATCAATGAAGCCACTAGTTGGTTCTTTGAAAAAATAAACAAAATTGATAAACCTCTAGCCAGGCTCCTCAGAAAGAAAAGAGAGAGCACCCCGATAAGCAAAATCATGAATGAAAAAGGATCTATTACAACCAATCCCTTAGAAATACAAGCAATCATTAGAGATTACTATGAAAAATTATATGCCAACAAACTGGACAACCTAGAAGAAATTCCTAAATGCACATCCACTGCCAAAATTCAAACGGGAAGAGATAGAAAGCATGAATAGACTGATATCCTGTGAAGAAATAGAATCCGTTATCAAAAATCTCCCAACAAATAAGAGCCCAGGGCCAGATGGCTTCCAGGGGGAATTCTACCAGACATTTAAAGCAGAGCGAATACCCATTCTTCTCAAACTATTCAAAAAAATAGAAATAGAAGGAAGACTTCCAGTCTACGAAGCCAGCATCACCTTGATACCCAAACCAACAAGACCCAGCCAAACAAGAGAACTACAGACCAATATCCTTAATGAATACAGATGCAAAAATTCTCAACAAGATACTAGCAAATCGAATTCAAAAGCATATTAAAAAATTATCCATCATGATCAGGTAGGATTCATTCCTGGGTTACAGGGCTGGTTCAATATTCGCAAATCCATCAATGTGATCCATCCCATTAACAAAAGAAAGGATAAAAACCATATGATCCTGTCGATAGATGCAGAAAAAGCATTTGACAAAATACAGCACCCTTTCTTAATAAAAGCCCTTGAGAAAGTCAGAATAGAGCAGTTTATGAAAAGCCCACAGCTAATATCATCCTCAATGGGGAAACACTGAGAGCTTTCCCCCTGAGATCAGGAACACGACAGGGGGGGTCCACTCTCACCACTGTTGTTTAACATAGTGCTGGAAGTCCTAGCATCAGCTATCAGACAATAAAAGGAAATAAAAGGCATCAGAATTGGCAAAGAAGAAGTCAACTTTCACTTTTCACAGATGACATGATACTCTACATGGAAAACCCGGCAGACTCCACCAGAAGCCTTCTAGAACTGATCAGTGAATTCAGTAAAGTTACAGGGTATGAAGTCAATGTACAGAAATCAGTTGCATTCCTATACACCAAAAATGAAGCAGCGGAAAGAGAAATAAAGAAACTGATCCCGTTCACGATTGCACAAAAAACCATAAAATACCTAGGAGTACCAAGGAGCTCTGGAAAACAGTGTGGAGGTTCCTCAAAAAACTATCGATAGAACTTCCTTATGACCCAGCAATAGCATTCCTAGGGATTTACCCAAGAGAGACAGAAATGCTGATGCATAGGAGCACATGTACCCCAATGTTCATAGCAGCAATGTCAACAATAGCCAAAACATGGAAAGAGCCTAAATGTCCATCACCTGATGAGTGGATCAAGAAGATGTGGTATATATACACGATGGAGTATTACATGGCAATGAGAGGGAATGACATATGGCCATTTGTAGGAAAGTGGATGGACCTTGAGGGTGTCATGCTGAGCGAAGTAAGCCAGGCAGAGAAGGACAGAAACCATATGTTTGCACTCATAGGTCTAACAGGAAAACAGGAGAGACATAATGGAGAACCAGGGGGAGGAGAGGAGGGAGAGAGAGTTGGGGAGAGAGAGGGATGCAAAACTTGAGAGACTATTGAATGCTGAAAATGAACTGAGAGTTGAAGGGGAAGGGGGGGGAAGGGGGTGGTAGTGATGGTGGAGGGCACTTGTGGGGAAGAGCACTGGGTGTTGTATGGAAAACAATTTGACAATAAAATATTATGAAAAAAAGAGAAAATTGGTGGTTGGGTCTTTCTCGTGGAAAGCAAGAATATTTGATTTCAGTTTGCAAGTTAGTTTCACTACTATCTCAAATCATAATACCCATCAATAATACATGCAGTTTGTCATCTTCCCCAGAGGTATTCTTCAGCATGAACTGGAATATTTGCTGCAGTTTACAGCTGTAAATATTAATTGCTAGCAATACTCATTTCAGTGGTTGAGTTGCTCTTCATTTTGGATGACATTTCCTTTCTGCAGTCCTTCTACATGGACTAATGTAGATTTAAATTAGTAGTTTTAGAAATACTTAGCCATGGGATACCTGGAAGGCTCGGTTGGTTAAGCGTCCAACTCTTGATTTTGGCTCAGGTCAGCCCCAGTCATGATCTCATTGTTTGTGAAATAGAACCCCGTAACGAGCTCTGTGCTGACAGCACAAAGCCTGCTTGGGATTTTCTCTCTCCTTCCCTTTCTGCATGTCCCCCTGCCCTCAATAAATAAATAAACTTAAAAAAAAACTAAGCCATATTGTAGGATAGGATTTTCCTTTGTAAAGCCCAAACATATTGTCAGGATATTAAATTGGAGCTTACTGCCGTTACTCACTCTCTTTGGTGGTGTATGTAATTGTGGCAAGGAATCCCCAGAAGAATGAAATTAAAATTTAGAATCTTTTATTCTTCTTCTCACAAGTGTCCATTTGCACGAGTTGATTTGTATGCAGTGAAGGGACTTGTCAGGAGGAATTTTGTCATACAGATCTTCAGAGTTAGAAGAAGAGAAATGTTGGGGGAGATGGAGCAGTGAAGGGAAAGGAAAATGATCAAAAGATGTAGAAGCTCTCCTAGATTAAAAAAGAAGATTCTTCTTATTGGAAACATAAAGGGTATACATATACAAAGGCATACAAATGTCACAAGTGCTCCTTAAACACTGTATTTTGTTCTAAAGAATAGACTTTTCCTTTGATGCTTGCAGAAGTGCTAGTGGTTCCAGGAATTCTCTCAACTAGAAACTGACTTATTGGCTAAGGATGAAGGGCAGAGAAGCCTTTTAACTAAGTTAAATAAAAGGCAGTATGGGCAAACTTTAGAGGGAATTTCACAATGTAAAGTGTTCCCATTCTCTTCTTTTCATTTGGATGAGGAAAGGGTGGAGATGGAACAGATTCTCCCTTCCCAGAAGTTTGATTTTTGTTTTCTTTTTACACGTTGAAGGATAGCATGTTGGAAGATAAGTCAGTTCTAGGGCAACAGTGGAGAATCATCTAGGAGAAGAAAGTGGGCAAAGCTGGTATGTGAGCCAGAAAAGAGTTGGTCAGTTATGGGCTGGTAGATATAGGTTGTTTGAGTTCTGCCAAAGGACTGAAGGCTTGGCGTGTTTCTCTGGTTAGGATCTAGAAGTTCAGAAGATGCCTTAAAAGGGAGCAGGGCATTGTAAAAAGACAGGATTGGGATTGCTACTCACTATCATGATCCTCCTCAACCAACACACTTCTTGAATAATATGCAATTCCAACATATGTACTGCTATAATGTCTGCAGGAGATCCAGATTACTTGACCCTTAACTAAGCAGGAAAATTTAGCAAGAAAATTTAGGTGAATGCTGTTTAGATTTTGGGCACCAGGAGATATACCTTTCCTCAAAAGACTGGGCACAGAATGAACATTTACAGAGAGGACAGAGTAGAAGCACATGCAAGGCCTTGCCCTGAGCATGCAGGACTCCCAGAACTAACTGAGAAGACTTGTGGTGGGGGTGCTGAAGTCCTGAAGTTTGGCTCTGCGGGGTTAAACTAGCAAAATGTGGGGGCCAAAGCAGTTTGACTGACATATCCACAGACTGCGGAGGCCTGGAAACAATCAGGGTACTAGTAGAAAACTCACAATATTTTATTTTATTTTTAAATTTTAAAATATTTATTTATTTTTGAGAGAGAGAGAGAGAGAGAAAGAGAGACAGAGACAGAGACAGAGAATGACAGAGTGTGAGGGGGGAGGGGCAGAGAGAGAGAGGGAGACAGAATCTGAAGCAAGCTCCAGGCTCCATGCTGTCAGCATAGAGCCCAATGCAGAGCTCAAACTCACCAACTGCAAGATCCTGACTTGAGCCAAAGTTGGACTGAGCCACGCAGGTGCCCCAACTCATGGTCTTTTAAAGGTTACAAACATTGTGGTGGATTTTCTGTAAAATGAAAAACCCTGGTTGCTTAGCTGCTCTTGTCTTAAAATTGTCATGCCTGCTATGGCAACAGCATAATTATTTTATTTCGTTGATTCTGACATACAATCAATTGTAAGACACATCTTCATTTTAATGAGAGGTTTCTAAGAGGAAAAACTCTATTAAATCACACATTGATTTTAAGATGCAACTCCAATTTTAGAAACATTAAAACACCACAAAATGTGCATCTTAGAATTAAAGAAATACAGTATAAATGCAGCAAGCAATAAACACTAATGGCTCTATTGGAATTCTACTGGAATTTAGAATGGACTTTCTTTTGGGGGGAGGGTGTCTTTCCTACCCAAAATTAAAACAATTTTTTAATGTTTTATTTATTTTTGAGAGAGAGAGAGAGAGAGACAGAAAGACTCTGTATAAGAATACAAGCAGAAGAGGGGCACAGAGAGAGGGAGACACAGAATCCGCAGCAGGCTCCAGGCTCTGAGCTCTCAGCACAAGAGCCTGATGCAGGGGTTGAAACCACAGACTGTGAGATGATGACCTGAGCCAAAGCTGGACACTTAACCAACTGAGCCACCCTGGCGCCCCTTTACCCAGAATTTTCAAAATTTCAATGTCATTAACATACAGTGCTCTAGTAGTTTCAGGTATACGCTATAGTGATTCAATACTTCCATACATCACCCAGTGCTCATCACAAGTGTGTTCCTTAATCCCATCACCTATTTTACCCATACCTCCTCTCCCCTCTAGTAACCGTCAGTTTGTTCTTTATAGTTAAGAGTCTGTTTCATGGTGTGCATTTGTCTGTGTGTCTTTTTTTCCCCTTTGCTCATTTTTGTTTGTTTGTTTCTTAAATACCACACATGAGTAAAATCATATGGTATTTGTCTTTCTCAGACTGGCTTATTTCACTTAGCATTATACTCTCTAGCTCTATCCATGTTTTTGCAGATGGCAGCATTTCACTCTTTTTTAATGGCTGAATCAGAGTGAACTTTGATTTGCATTGGTTTCTCTGCCCTTTCTGAAACAAAGGACAAAAGGGAAATAAGCATTATTAAATCTCTACTATAATAATAAAAATAATGGAGATATCCAATGTTTATTGACTGTTATGTGCTAGGAAGTGTTCTAAGTCCTTTCACATATGTTATTTCATTTAATCCTCATAAGAATCTTGAGAAGTAGGTGCTAGTGATACTCTAAATCTCTGTAAGACTCAGTTTCCCCATTTTTGTAGATTAGAAAACCAAGATCCACGAAGAATAATTTGTCTGATGCCACATAATTATTAAATAACAAACTTGGGTTGGGACACCTGGGTGGCTCATTTGGTTAAGCTTCTGACATCTGCTCAGCTCATGATCTTGCAGTCGGTGAGTTCAAGTCCCGCTTCAGGCTCTGAGCTATCAGCACAGATTCAGATTCTATGTACCCTTCTCTCTTTGCCCCTCCCACCTCACACTCTGCCACTCTCTTTCTCTCTCTCTCTCTCAAAAATAAATAAACATTAAATAGCAAAAACTTGGGATATTAGTCTATAAACCTAATCTATAATGTTGCTTAGGTTTCTTTTTTTAAACCTCACTTTTAAACGTGTTCTTCTTACTTAAAAATTCTGACATATATTATTCATACAGAAGTATATATATATATATATATATGTATATATACATATATACATATATACATATATATATATGTATATACTTTTTTCGTGTGTGTTCTTTTAAAGATTGTCAAGTTTTTCAAGTTTTTATTTAAATTCCAGCAGGTTAACATAGTGTAATATTAATTTCAGGTGTAGAATTTAGTGATTCATCGATACCATACAACACCCAGTGCTCGTAACTACTAGTGCCCACGTTAGCCCATCACCCACTTAAACCACTGCCCTGCCTCCTTACCCTCCAGTAACTCTCAGCTTGATCTCTATAGTTAAGAGTCTGTTTCCTGGTTTCTTTCTCTGTCTCTGTCTCTGTCTCTGTCTCTGTCTTTCTCTCTCTCTCTCTCTTTCTATATCTATATATATGTCCATGTTTTGCTTCTTAAATTCCACATATGAGTGAAATCCTATGATATTTGTCTTACTCTGACTGACTTATTTCGCTTAGTATAATACCCTCTAGTTCCACCCACGTAGTTGCAAAACAAGATTTCATTCTTTCTGATTGATGAGTAATACTCCATTGTATATATATACCACATCTTCTTTACCCTTTCATCCATCGATGGACATTTGGCTCTTTCCATACTTCAGCTATTGTTGATAGTGCTGCTATAAACATTGGGGTGTATTGTGCCTCTTTGGAACAGCACACCTGTATCCCTTGGATAAATACCTAGTAGTGCAATTGCTGGGTCATAGGGTACTTCTATTTTTAATTTTTTGAGGAACCTCCATACTGTTTTACAGTTTGCATTCTCACCAGCAATGCAAAAGAGATCTTTCTCCGCATCCTTGCCAACATCTGTTGTTGCCTGAGTTGTTAATGTTAGGCATTCTAACTGCTGTGAGGTGATATCTCATTGTAGTTTTGATTTGTATTTCCCTGATGATGAACAGGGAAATTTGTATTGGCCATCTGTACATCTTCTTCAGAGACATGTCTACTTATGTCTTCTGCTTATTTTTTAACAGAATATTTTGTTTTTTGGGTGTTGAGTTTGCTAAGTTCTTTATAGATTTTTGGATGCTAATCCTTAATAAGATATGTCATTTGCAAATATCTTCTCCCAATCCAGAAGTTGTCTTTTAGTTTTGTTGAGTGTTTTCTTGCTTTTTATCTTGATGAGGTCCCAAGAGTTTATTTTTGCTTTTGTTTCACTTGCCTCAGGAGATGTATCTAGTAAGATGTTATGGCCAATGTCAAAGAGATTATTGCCTGTGTTGTCCTGTAGGATTTTGATGGTTTCTTGTCTCACATTTAGGTCTTTCATACATTTTAAATTAATTTTTGTGTATGGCGTAAGAAAGTAGTCCAGTTGCATTCTTAAGCATGATGCTGTCCTGTTTTCCCAAAATTTTGTTGTTGTTGAAGAGACTGCCTTTTTTCCATTGGATATTCCTTCCTGCTTTGTTGAAGATTAATAGTTTAGTTGAAGATTATATTTGTGGGTCCATTTGTGGGTGTTGCATTTTGTTCCATTGACTCACGATTCTATTTTTTTTGGTGCCAGTACCATACTATCTTGATCACTAGAACTTTGTAATATAACTTGGAGTCTGGAATTGTGATACTTCCCACTTTGCCTTCCTTTTTCAAAATTGTTTTGGCAATTTGGGGTCTTTTGTGGTTTCATAAAAATTTTAGGATTGCTTGTTCTAGCTCTGTGAAAAATGCTGGCGGTATTTTGATAAGGATTGCACTAAACATGTAGATTGCTTTGACTAGTATAGACATTTTAACAATAATTGTTTTTCTAATCTATGAGCATGGAAAGTTTTTTCATTTCTTTATGTCCTCTTCAATTTCTTTCATCAGTGTTTTATAGTTTTCAGAATACAGATCTTTTACCTCCTTGTTTGGTTAGGTTTATTTTTAGGCATCTTATGGGTTTTGTTGCAATTATAAATGGGATTGATTCCATGATTTCCATTTCTGCTGCTTTATGATTGGTGTATAGAAATGCAACAGATTTCTGTACTTTGGTTTTGTATCCTGTTATTTTACTGAATTTGTGTATCAATTCTAGCAAATTTTTGGTGGAGTCTTTTGTGTTTTCTATATAAAGTATCATGTCATGCCCAAATAGTGAAAGTTTGACTTCTTTCTTTCTGATTTGAATGCCTTTTTTGTTGTCTGACTGCTGAGGCTAGGATGTCCAGTACTATGTTAAATAATACTGGTGAGATGGACATCTCTGTCTTGTTGCTGACCTTAGAGGAAAAGTTCTCAGTTTTTCCCTGTTGATGATGATATTAGCTGTGGGCTTTTTGTATATGGCCTTTATTACATTGAGGTATGTTCCTTCTATCCCTACTTTGCTGAGGGTTTTAATCAAGAAAAGATGCTGTATTTTGTCAATGCTTTTTCTGCATCTATTGAGAGGAACAAAAGGTCCTCATTTTAATTTTTTATCAACGTGGTGTACCATGTTAATTGATTTGCAAACACTGAACCACCCTTGCAGCTCAGGAATAAATCCCACTTGCTCATGACGAATAATTTTTTAAAATATACTGTTGACTTCAATTTGCTAGTAAATTGTTGAGAATTTTTGCATCCAGTTTCATTGGGGATATTGACCTTTAATTCTCCTTCTCAGTGCCACCCTTTATTTTGGAATCAAGATAATGCTGCCTTCAACTCTGATAGGTTTCCTTCCGTTTCTATTTTTTTTTTTTTTTTTTTTTTGGGAACAGCTTGAGAATAGGTATCGACTCTTTTTTAAATGTCTGGTAGAATTCCCCTGCAAAGCCATCTGGCCCAAGACTCTTGTTTCTTGGGAGATTTTTGTTAACTGTTTCAATTTCTTTGCTGGCTATGGGTCTGTTAAATTTTCTATTTCTTCCTGTTTCAGTTTTGGTAGTGTGTGAGTTTCTAAGACTTTTTCCATTTCTTCCAGGTTGTTCAGTTTGTTGGCATATAATTTTTCACAGTATTCTGTTATAATTGTATTTTTGGGGTTGGTTGTAATCTCTCTTCTTTCATTCATGGTTTTATCTATTTGGGTCACTTCTCTTTTCTTTTTGATAAGCCTGGCTAGGGGATTATCAATTTTGTTTATTCTTTCAAAGAACCAGCTCTTATTTTCATTGATCTGTTCCACTGGTTTCTTTGTTTCTATATCATCATATCAGCTCTAATCTTATTGTTTCCCTTCTGCTGGCTTTGGTTTTTGTTTGCTGCTCCTTTTCTTGATCCTTTACATGTAAGGTTAGATTGTGTATTTAGGACCTTTCTTGCTTCCATCCAGTACAGTGTGTCATTTAAAGTCACTGTTAACTTGTCTAACTTCTGCTTAAACGATCTGTCCATTGTTGTAATTGGGGAATTAAAGTCCTCTACTATTATGCTATTTTTATCAAGGAGTTTCTTCATATTTGTTATTAGTTTATTTACATATTTGGGTTCTTCAAATTTGGGGCATAAATATTTACAATTGTTATATCTTCTTGATGGATAGACCCCTTAATTGTGAATATAATGCCCTTCCTCATCTCTTGTCACAGTCTCCGGTTTAAAGTCTAGTTTGTTTGATATAATTATGACTATTTTGGCTCTCTCTTGATGTCCGTTAGCATGAGAGATGGCTTTCCATCCCCTTATTTTCAGTTCTAAGGTGTCTTAGATCTAAAATAAGTCTTGTGTAGGCAGCGTATAGATTGGTCTTGTTTTTTAAAATCAATTCTGATACACTGTGTCTTTTGATTGAAGCATTTTATCCATTAATGTTTAGAGTGATTAATGAAAGATATGAATTTAGTACCATTGTGTAGCCTGCAGTGTTGGTGTTTCTGGTGATATTCTCTGGTCCTTTGCAGTCTTTGTTGCTCTGGTGTTCTCCCCCCTTTCCACCTCCCTAAAAAGTCCCCACTAAAATTTCTTGCATGGCTGGTTTAGTAGTCATGAACTCCTTTAGTTTTTGTTTGTCTGGGAACGTCTTTATCTCTCCTTTTATTGTGAATGACAGCTTTGCTGGATGAAGAAGCCTTGCCTGCATATTTTTCCCATTCAGCTCGTTGAATATTTCCTGCCACTCCATTCTGGCCTGCCATATTTCAGTGGACAGATCTGATGCTAAATTTATGTGTCTACCTTTGTAGGTTAAGAAACTTTTGTCCCTAGCTTCTTTCAGAATTCTCTCTTTATCCTTCTATTTTGCAAGTTTCACTATAATATGTTAGGGTGTTGACCTATTCTTGTTGATTTTGAGGGGAGTTCTCTGTGTTCTTGGACTTGCATGCCTATTTCCTTCCGCAGAAGAGGGAAGTTCTCAGCCTTAATTTGTTCAAATAAACCTTCTGCCCCTTTATCCCACTCTTCTTGTTCTGGGCCTCTTATGATTTGGAAAATGTTTCACTTTATGGAATTACTAAGTTCTCTAAGTCTCCTCTTGTGATCTAATAGTTTCCTTTCCCTCTTATTTTCAGCGTCATTATTTTCCATAATTTTATCTTCTGTATAACCTGTTCTTTCCTCTGCTTTCTTAGTCGTAACTTTATTCAGTCAATTTTGCATCTCAGTTATAACATTTTTTATTTCAACCTGACTAGTTTGTAGGTCTTTGATCTCTGCATCAAGGGTTTCTCTGGTGTTTTCTATGCTTTTTTCCAAGCCCAGCTAGTAGTCTTAGGACTGCTCTTCTAAATTCTTGTTCAGATATATTGCTTCTATCTGTTTTGAGCAGGTCACCAGCTGTGATTTCTTCTTGACCTTTCTTTTGTGAAGAATTCCTCCGTTTTGTCATTTTGGCTAAGTTTCTGTCTTTTGCATGTTTTGAATGCTTGTCATATTCTTGCACCTTAGAGTAATGCTATCTTACAAAGGGGTCATACACTATCCAGGGCTTGGTACTTCAGGAAGTGCTTCTGGTGTGTGCTGTGTGCACTTTCCTGTTGTTTTGGTTGCTCTTTCCCACTGGTCAGTTGTCTCTGGAGCTCCTCTTTGCTTGCAGTGGGGAGTGTTTGGACCTTTAACTAGGTGTGCTTTGATTTGCTTGTTAAAATAAGCCTGAAAAAAAAAAGGGAAAAAGCAAGTGCAGAAAAGAAAAGGAAAGGGAACAAAAATAACCAAACAGAGAATAAAAAAAAATTTAAGGCTAATCAGGAGGAAAAGGAAAAACTAGAAGAAAAGAAAAAAGAAAAAGAAAAGGAGAAAAAAGAAGCCTAATTCAAAAGGGAGGGTGGGAAGAGAGAGAGAGAGGAAAAGAGAGGGAGAGTAAGAAAGAGAGAGAGAGAGAGAGAGAGAGAGAGAGAGAGAGAGAAGGAAATGAACAAACAAACAAACAAGAAACTATGATCCTGATTCCAAAATAAAAAAAAAGAAGAAAGATAAAAAAGTAATCCTGGTCCTATTTCTACCTAGAACTGCAGGTGTCATTTTGAAGTACTCTGTTTTCAGTACACTTGGTGCTGGGTGTGCAGGTCTTCTGGAGGAGAAGCCTCCTATTGCTTCAGTCAGTCTTGCTCCTTTAAATAAGCAGTTATCAGGCACAGGGTGGCAGGGTTTGGTGTAAGCATGGTCAGACCTCCCCTGAGGGCTGCTGTGTTGCTCTGTGAAGTCCCACCATGTTCCTGTTGGGAGGATAGTTGTGCCACCCCAACCCTTGTCCATGGACAGGAAAATATCATGCCCCACACTGTTCAGACAGCCATTACAATATAGTGAGGGCAGTCAGCTGGCCCTCTGCCACAGCTCTCCTGTCTTTTTCCTTTGGTGCATGGCTGGGATTCAAAACTCGAAGTCTTAATGGACCTAGCACCGTGCTGACCCGCCCCCCTCCTTTGGATTAGAGCCTCTCCACACTATATCTGAAGTCCTTTGTCCCCGAAAAACAGTCCTGCACCTGCATCATGTGCAGAATCTATGATTTAGCACTGCTAAAAGCAACAAAGGTTATATTCCCTCTGGGTGTGCCTCTGTCTCCTGCTGATGAAAAGAAACTGGCACCTGCAGGGTCTTTGGCCTTGGGGAAGCAATATACTTTCTTCCAAAAGTACTCCGGTAACAAGAATGTTCTCTCCCCCATGTGCCCCAGAAATCTATACACCATGGTATGCACTATGGGCCAGTTCTCTCTTCCCCAGGAGTGCACAGTACAGCTCCTCTCCAGAGAAAGGTGCACGCTTCACAAACCTCAGAATCTGAGCTCCAGACACTACTTGCAAAACAAAACAAAACAAAACAAACAAACAAACAAAAAACCCTGTGACACTCAGTACTTCTGGCTTTCCGTCCACGGTCCAGAGAGAAGTTTTCCCCTTGTGCAAAGCTGATGCTGCACTCTCTCGATCCATCTCACTTTCTTTCCCTTTTGTCTCTCCACAGAAAGCATTCTCTCAGCTCCATGGCACCACCTTTTTTTCTCTCCCCCAATTCACTTCCACACACCTTATACCTGCTATGCTGTCTCTCCCCAGCTATGGAGAACCTTCTGCCAATGGATCTGCAGATCGATTTTCTGGGTGTCCCAAGTGATCTAACCCCAATACAGCTGTATTTGAGGGATGAGGAAAGCCCAGGGTCCCCCTACTTCTCCACCATCTTAACTCCTCCTACCTGAATGATTCTTTTAATGTACTGTTGGATTCAATTTTCTAGTATTGTGCTGAGAATTTTTGCATCCATGTTTATCAAGGATATTGGCCTGTAATTCTCCTTTTTAGTGGAAACAGGGCAATGCTCACCTCATAGAATGAATTTGGAAGTTTTTCTTCCATTTCTATTTTTGGAATAGTTTGAGAATGATAGGTACTAACTCTTTTTTAAATGTTTGGTATAATTACCTTGGGAAGCCATCTGGCCCTGGACTTTTGTTTGTTGGGAGATTTTGATTGCTGATTCAATTTCTTTGCTGGTTATCCTTTTGTTCAGGTTTTCTATTTATTCCTGTTTCAGTTTTGGTAGTTTACATGTTCCTAGGAATTTATCCATTTCTTCCAGATTGTCAGATTTGTTGGCAAATATGTATTTGAGAATTCAAAATGGTATTTCCATGTTTCCTGTTTATCACACCTACTACTATACAGAGCAGATTTTTTATACACAGTTCTTCCAGGCATGTATGTATGTATGTGTATATATACATATATATATACATGTATATCTTTAATTTTTTATACGTGTTTATTTATTTTTGAGAGAGACACACGAAGTACAAGTGGAGGATGAGCAGAGAGAGACAGACACAGATTCTGTGTATGTGTTGCCGAAGCAACCACAGGAGACAGAATCTGAAGCAGGCTCCAGGCTCTGAGCTGTCAGCACAGAGCCTGACGCAGGGTTCAAACTCATGAACCACAAGTCATGACCTGAGGCAAAGCTGGATGCTGAACTGACTGAGCCACACAGGCACATATATATATTAATTAAATTTATAATTTAAGATATGTATATATATAAATTTAATATATAATCAGAAATAACTATATACTCATATATATACACATGTGTATATATACATATTTATCTTAAATTATAAATAACTATGTATTCATGTATACAAATATATATGTGTATATATACATATACATACATATGTGTACATATATACATATGTACATACACATATACATATCTTAAATTATAAATTATAAATAACTATATGCTCATACATATACATATATACATATTATCTTAAATTATAAATAACTATGTACTCATTACTCAACTAAGAAATAGTCCCTTTCCAATGGTTTTGAAGCTCTCTACATGTCCTTTTCATTCTCTTTCCTTCCCACAGTTAACTGCTATTCCAACCTTTGGGGTAATCATTTCCTTTTCTCTTTATAAGTTTCTACCATTTATGCACTGTCTATGAATAATATATTATTTGGTTTTGTCTGTTTTTGATCTTTATGTAGTATTGAGGTATAATTAACATATAACATTGTATTAGTTTCAGATATACAAGATAATGATTTGATATTTGTATATATTACAAGATGATCACCATAAGTCTAGTTAACATCCATAACTATTTTTTAACTTTACATAAATAAATCATACTTCATGTATTCTGTGACTTGCCCATTGTTCTTAAGATTAATCTTGTTGGTGAAGTTGTTATAGTTTATTTATTTTCACTGCTGTATAGTAATCCATGCTATACATATACCACAATGTATTTATACATCCTATCTGCAAAAGTTGTTTAGTGAGATACTGAGTGACTTGAAAGTCAGTTTCTCTGGTATACCACCCCAGGCTTTAGGCTTATCTGAAGCCTATTTCTGCACATACACTTAATGTTTTCTTGCACACATGAAATGTTTATTCATTTCTTTTCTTTCTTAAAATATAACCTGAAACATATTTGAGGTATTTTCTTTCCAGCCTCATTTATTCCACTTCCCTTCATACACTTTAGGCATACTAAATTACTGAAGTCCTGAAAACTACAAGTTCACCATGCTATCTTGCCTCTTGTTGCTATCTTACTCATGTTGCTCTTTCTGCCTATAATGCTTGCTTCCTGGCTGGTATTTGCCAACCTACCAGGAATCATCTGGTTACAAAAACCTTCCTTCACTACATTCTAACAGAGAGGAGGATTCCTGCAGTCATCTCAGGGTTTAGGTGGAATGGATTTTTTCAAGTGCCCAATGTATTTCTGAATAAAGCCATATAGTTGCACCTGGTGCCTGGAAAGACTGTGTATAAAATGTCTGCTTTGTTGAGTAGTAGGTGTGATGAACTGGAAACATAGAAATACCACTTAGAATTCTCAGTAACCAACTTGAAAACTATCTGTAGGAGTGAGGCACAAATCATTTCATTCTTAGTAAAAAAAAAAAAAAAAAGATAGGTAAACATTGTTATTATTTTCATTTGCCTTCAGGACTTTTGGCTAGATTACAGAGGACTTTCTCCAAGAGCAACAGGATAAAATCCACCCTCTTTTGCCTGAAGTTAGTTCTCTGGTATGGGAATGAAAACGTCTCATTTGGTTCCCTTTTCATGTTTTTCTGACACTGATTTGTTATCTCTTGGACATTTCACCAAGAAACAACACAAGGAATGGGTGGAGATGGGAAGTAAAAATCAACTTTGTTGGTTACATACTTGAAAAATAGGGTTTTGGTTTTTGATAGTTTCAGATTTACATAAAAGTTACAAAGATAATACAGAGAGTTCCTATATCCCTTCACACAGTTTTCCCTCTTATTAACATATTACATTACCATTATTCATTCATGACATCTAAGGAACCAACATTGATATATTACTGTTACCTAATTCCACAATTTGGAGTTTCTAGTTATTCCCTAGTGTCCTTTTTCTATTCCAGGACCATACCAGAGAGTGCCATTCTCATCACATTACATCAAAGGTACATGTTAACAACATGACTTATCATTAGTTTTACATAATTTTAATATCTTTAGTTTAAGTGGGTGTGGATGGTGAAAGCATTGATGCTGGGGTCTAATTACTGAATTCAGATGATCCTAGCTCTTTCATTTATTAGTAAATGACTTTGGAAAGTTACTTAATTTCTCTATTTCTTAGTTTTTGCATCTGTAACATGAGAATAGTAATAGAATCTACCACATTGAATTAGTAAATACATGAAAAACAGAGCAGTGTCTGAAATGGAGGAAATAGGATATAACTTTTGAATATTATGATGTTATTGTCTAACATGAGATTTGTGCATTTCTTTCATGTATGTCTTCCTGTCACTCTCTGCCTCAGAAAATTAAACTATTACTGTTTAGTAATGAAAAAATCACAAACAACCTGGGTCTTAAATTTTGAACATGGGAAGATTTTTGCTTTATTGTTTCTTGGAGTTTTGAATTATCCTGAAAATATTATAGTTTCTTTTGGTGTTTTCATTGTCTGCCAATGAAAATTTTTTGCAGGAGACTCCTTTGATTATTTTCTTTATAATTTTATTTTTATTTATCAGTTATTTAATTTGTGCTACATTCATCTACAATTTGAAAATTCTTTTCAAAATGCTGGCTGTCTTTTAGCCATTGATCCATTGATATATTGATATATTTCTGGTTCTGCAGACCCCAGTCCAGTTCTGATTAATAATCTGTAAAAAAGTGTTATTACTGTTCTCCTCCCTTAGACCCAAATAAAGGAGTCTCAGGGTGTGTTTCCACATTTATTAGTACAAGTAATATTTAATACTGTTCACAGAATAGTTAATGGTTACTCTTACCACCAAAAAGGAAAGACAATTGCATTTACAAATCTGTATGTCAGTTTTCTAATACATTTTTCCATTTTCTCTTTGCATTTTAAGTGATAATTTTGAATACTGATTTTTGAAACTAACATATATTCTTTTTCTCTTGGGATTTTTGAAATTTTTTTGAAACTTTGCATAATTTTTTATGCAAATGCAAATTTGTATATTTAAAATATTTTTATCTAATGATTTTTTCATGGAAATGGCTTGTTTCTTTTTGTCTTGTCTCTTGGTAATTTTGGTCAATAGAATAGAGGCATATATAGAAAATCTGTGTGTACATGTCTGTATGTGTGCATGTGTGTGCAAATGGGTACCCATGCATGGGCATGCTCATGAGTTGGATCAACAAAGGGAACTTCTACATTTCCCTTTAGCAGTAGCAGCAACAGCAGCAGACATTTTTACTCAATACTTACTGTGACCCACATACTCTTTTAAGCACATGACATATACTTCTTAAAAAGTTTATTTACTTATTTTGAGAGAGAGAGAGAGAGTGCAAGCAAGGGAGGGGCAGAGAGAGAGAGAGAGAGAGAGAGAGATCGAGATCCCAAGCAGCATAGAACCTGATCTGGGCTCTGTCTCACTACTATGAGATCATGACCTGAGCCGAGGAATCAAAAGTCAGACCCATAACCGAATGAACCACCCAGGTGTCCCAATAGAGTATGTATATATACACCTACCCATACATTATCTCATTGGATTTTACAACAGTCCTATAAGATTGGTACTATTTATTTTTCCCACTTTCACAGATGAGGACACTAAGAGAAAGGTTAAGTAATGTGCCCAAATTCATAGATCTAATAATGGCAAAGCTGGAATTCAAACCCAGGTCTTATGACTCCAAAATTCATCCTCTTTATCTGCTCTACTATTGCATGTTCCCTGAAATACCCCCAGGTTATTATTTTTTCTTTTGAGACATGGCATATATAATTCTCAGAGTTATTTGTGTGTAGGAAATATAGACTTCTGGACTTATTATTTTTTATTATTTTTTGTCAATTTAAAAGAAAATTCGAGTTAATATACAGCACATTGTTGAGTTCAGGAGTAGAATTTAGTACTTCATCACTTACATACAATACCCAGTGCTCATCACAACTAGTGCCTTCCTTAATACCCATCACCTATCTAACCCATTCCCCCATCCACCTCCCTCAATCAGCCCTTAGTTTGTTCTCTGTCTTTAAGAATCTCTTGTGGTTTGTTTACCTCTCTTTTTTTTCCCTACCATATATTCATTTGTTTTGTTTCTTAAATTTCATATATGAGTGAAAGCAAATGATGTTTTTCCTCTGGCTGACTGATTTCACTTAGCATAATACACTCTACCTCTATCCACATTGTTGCAAATGGCAACATTGTATTCTTTCTGATGGCTAATATTCCATTGTATATACATATGGAGCTTTTTTATCCATTTATCACTTGATGCTCTCTTCATAGTTTGGTTATTTTTGATAATGCTGCTATAAACATCAGGGTGCATGTACCCTTTCAAATCAGTATTTTTGCATCCTTTGGGTAAGTACCTAGTACTGAAATTGCTGGATCATAGGGTAATTCTATTTTTAACTTTTTGAGGAACCTCCATACTGTTCTACAGAGTGGCTGCACAAGTTTGCATTCCCAATAACAGTACAAGAACGTTCTCCTTTCTCTGCATCTGTGGCAACACTTGTTGTTTCTTGTGTTGTTAATTTTAGCCATTTTGACAAGTGTGGGGTGGTATCTCATTATGGTTTTGATTTGTATTTCCCTGATAATAAGTGATGCTGAGTATTTTCCATAGTCATCTGGATGGCTTCTTTGCTAAAGTGTCTATTCATGTCTTCTGCCCATGTCTTCACTGGATCATTTGTGTTTTGGGTGTTGAGTTTAATAAGTTTTTTGTAGATTTTGGATACTAAGTCTTTATCCAACATGTTATTTGCAAGTATCATCTCCTATTCTGCAGGCTGCCTTAGTTTTGTTGATTGTTTCCTTCGCTGTGCAGAAGCTTTTTATTTTGATGAAGTCCTAATAGTTCATTTTTGCTATTGTTTCCTTTGCCTCTGGCGACATGTGTAGTAAGAAGTTATGGCCAATGTCAAAGAGGTTGCTACCTCTGTTCTCCTGTAGGATTTTGATGGTTTTCTGTCTCACATTTAAGTCTTTCATCCATTTTGAATTTATTTTTGTATATGGTGCAAGAGAATCATCCAGTTTCATTTTTTTACATATTGCTGTCTATTTTCCCCCAGCACCATATGTTGAGGGGACTGTCTTTTTCTGACTGGATATTCTTTCCTGCTTTGTCAATGATTAGTTGACCTATAGTTGTGGGTCCATTTCTGGGTTTTCTAGTCTGTTCCCTTGATTTATATGTGTGTTTTTTGTGCCAGTACCATACTGTCTTGATGACTACAGCCTTCTAAAAGAGCTTGAAATCTGGAATCATGATGCTTCCAGTTTTGTTTTTCTTTTTCAGAATTGCTTTGGCTATTTAGGGTCTTTTGTGGTTTCACAAAAATTTTAAGACTGTTTTAGCTCTGCAAAAAGGGCAGGTGCTATTTTGATAGGGGTTGCATTTAATGTGTACATTGTTTTGGGTAGTATAGACATTTTAACAATGTTTATTCTTTTAATCCATGAGCATGGAATGTTTTTCCATTTCTTTGTTTCTTCTTAACTTTTTTTCATAGGTGTATAATTTACAGAGTACAGGTCTTTTATTTCTTTGATTAGGTTTATTCCTGGGTATCTAGTTGTTTTTGGTGCAACTGCAAATGGGATCAATTGCTTGATTTCCTTTTCTGCTGTGTTTTTATTGATGTATAGAAATGCAATGAATTTCTGAATATTGATTTTATGTCCTGAAATTTTGCTAAATTTGTTTATCATTGCTAGCAATTTTTTTGGTGGAGTTTTTGGGCTTTCTACATAGAGTATTATGCCATCTCCAAATAGCGACAGTTGACTTATTCCTTGCTGATTTGGATGCCTTTTGTTTCTTTTTGTTGTCTGATTGTTGAGGCTCAGAATTCCAGTATTATGTTAAATAGTGGACATCCTTGTCTTGTTCTTGACCATAGGAGAAAGGGTCTCAGGTTTTCCCCACTGAGAATGATAATTAGCTGTGGGACTTTCATATATGGCTTTTATGATGTTGAGGCATGTTCCATCTATCCCTAATTTGTTGAAGATTTTTATCAAAAAAGTATGCTGTGTTTTGTCAAATGCCTTTTCTGTATCTATGGAGAGGATAATGTGGTTCTTATCCTTCATCTTTCTTATCTATTAATGTTAATGTGGTGTATCACATATGATTTATGATTATTGAACCAGCTCATCTGGCTCTGGACCTTTGTTTTTGGGGGAGAATTTTGATTACTGAATCAATTTCATTTCTGGTAATAAGTTTGTTCAAACTTTTCTATTTCTTTTTGTTTCAATTTTGGTAGTTTTTATTTCTAGAAGTTTATCCATTTCTTCCAGGTTTTCCAGGTTTGGAGAATATAATTTTTCATTATGTACTCTTTAAAAAAAAAACTTTTCTTAATGTTTATTTATTTTTGAGAGAGAGAGAGAGAGACAGAGACAGAGACAGAGACAGAGTGGGAGCAGGGGAGGAGCCAAAAGAGGGAGAGACACAGTATCCGAAAGAGGCTTCAGGTTCTGAGCAGTCAGCACAGAGCCCAACACGGGGCTAGAACTCACCGATTGTGAGATCATGACCTGAGCCGAAGTCGAACTCTTAACCAACTGAGCCATTCAGACACCGCTCATTATGTACTCTTATAATTATTTGTGTTTCTTGGTGTTGGTTGTGATCTGTCTCCTTTAAATCATGATTTTGTTTATTTAGTTTCTTTCTCTTTTATTTTTGATAAGTTTGGCTAGGGGTTTATCCATTTTATTAAGTCTTTTGAAGAGCCAGCTCTCAGTTTTGTTGATCTGTTCTACCGTTGTTTGTTTGTTTCTATAGGGCTTATTTATGCTCTAGTCTTTATTATTTCCCTTATCTCAGCTATATTGCTATTCCTTTTCTAGCCCCTTTAGGTGTAAGGTTAGGTTTTGTATTTGAGACATTCTTTTGGTTCTTGAGGTAGACTTATATTATTACAAAATACTTTCCTCCTGCCTTTGCTGCATTCCAAAGGTTTTTGACTATAGTGTTTTCATTTTCATTTGTTTCCATGTGCTTTTTTATTTCTTCTTTAATTTCCTGTTTAACCCATTCATTCTTTAGTAAGATGATCTTTAACTTACATGTATTTGAGTGATTTCCAAATTTTTTCTGTGGTGGATTTCAAGTAACATAGAGTTGTGATCTGAAGATGTGCATGGCATGACCTCGATATTTTTATATTTGTTGAGGGTTGATTTGTGACCCAGTATGTGATCTATTCTGGAGAACGTTCTGTGTGCACTTGAGAAGAATGTGTTTTTTGCTCCTTTAGGATAGAATGTTCTGAATATATCTGTTAAGTCCATCCTGCCCAGTGTATCATTCCTTGTTGATTTTCTGCTTAGATGATCTGTCCATTGTTGTAAGTGGGGTGATAAAGTCCTTTACTGTTATTGTATTATTATCAATGAGTTTCTTCTTTATGTTTGTGATTAATTGGTTAATATATTTGGGTGCATCAAGTTTGGGGCATAAATATTTACAATTGTTAGATCTTGATGGATAGACCCTTAATTACGATAAAATGGCCTTCTTCATCTTTTGTTACAGACTTTGGTTTAAAATCTAGTTTCTCTGATGTAAGTATGGCTACTCTGGCTTTCCTCTGGCATCCATTAGCATACATGTTTCACTATCCTCTTACTTTCAATCTGTCAATGTCCTTAGGTCTAAAATGAGTCTCCTATAGTCAGTATAGAGATGTATTTTTTTTTATCCATTCTGATACTCTGTGTCTTTTGATTGGAGCATTTATTATTTTTTTAATCGTTTATTGTCAAATTGGTTTCCATACAACACCCAGTGCTCTTCCCCACAGGTGCCCTCCTCCATCACCACCACTTCTTTTCCCCGCTCCTTCTTCCCCTAAAATGCTCAGTTCGTTTTCAGAATTAATAGTCTCTCAAGTTTTGTGTCCCTCTCTCTCCCCAACTCTCTTTCCCTCTTCCCCTCCCCCTGATCCTCCATTAGGTTTCTCCTGTTCTCCTGTTAGACCTATGAGGGCAAACATATGGTATCTGTCCTTCTCTGCCTGACTTATTTCGCTTAGCATGACACTCTCGAGGTCCATCCACTTTTCTACAAATGGCCAGATTTCATTCTTTCCCATTGCCATGTAATACTCGATTGTATATATATACCACGTCATCTTGATCCACTCATCAGGTGATGGACATTTAGGCTCTTTCCATGATTTGGCTATTGTTGACAGTACTGCTATGAACATTGGGGTACACGTGCTCCTATGCATGAGAACTTCTGTATCCCTTGGGTAAATCCCTAGCAGTGCTATTGCTGGGTCATAAGGGAGTTCTATTGATAGTTTTTTGATGAATCTCCACACTGTTTTCCAGAGGGGCTGCACCAGTTTACATTCCCACGAACAGTGTAGGAGGGTGCCCATCTCCCCACACCCTCGCTAGCATCTATAGTCTCTTGATTTGTTCATTTTAGCCACTCTGAGTGGCGTGAGGTGGTATCGAAGGGTGGTTTTCATTTGTGTTTCCCTGATGATGAGTGATGTTGAGCATTGTTTCATATGCCAGTAGGCCATCTGGATGTCCTCTTTGGAGAAGTGTCTGTTGATGTCTTCTGCCCATTTCTTCACTGGGTTATTTGTTTTTTGGGTGTGGAGTTTGGTGAGTTCCTTGTAGATTTTGGATACTAGCCCTGTATCTGATATGTCATTTGCAACTATCTTTTCCCATTCTGTCGGTTGCCCATTAGTTTTCTTGATTGTTTCCTTTGCAGTGCAGAAGCTTTTTATCTTGATGAGGTCCCAGGAGTTCAGTTTTGTTTTCCTTTCCTTGCCTTTGGTGAAGTGTCGAGTAGGAAATTGCTGTGGTTGAGGTCAAGGAGGTTGTTTCCTACTTTCTCCTCGAGGGTTTTGATGGTTTCCTGTCTCACATTCAGGTCTTTCAGCCATTTTGAGTTTATTTTTGTGTATGGTGTAAGAAAGCGGTCTAGTTTCATTCTTCTGCATGTTTCTGTCCAGTTCTCCCAACACCACCTGCTAAAGAGGCAGTCTTTTTTTCCATCGCATACTCTTTCCTGCTTTGTCAAAAATTAATTGGCCGTACATTTGTGGGCCCAGTTCTGGGTTCTCTATTCGATTCCATTGGTCTATGTGTCTGTTTTTGTGCCAATACCATACTGTCTTGATGATGACAGCTTTGTAGTAGATGCTAAAGTCTGGGATTGTGATGCCTCTCGTATTGGTTTTCTTCTTCAATATGACTTTGGCTATTCGGGGTGTTTTGTGGTTCCATACGAATTTGAGGATAGTTTGTTCTATATTTGAGAAGAATGTTGGTGCAATTTTGATGGGGTTGCATTGAATGTGTAGATTGCTTTGGGTAGTAATGATATTTTCACAATGTTTATTCTTCTGATCCATGAATAGGGAATGTTTTTCCATTTCTTGGTGTCTTCTTCAATCTCTTTCATAAGTTTTGTATAGTTTTCATCATATAGGTCTTTTACATCCTTGGTTAGGTTACTCCAGGTATTTTATGGTTTTTTGTGCAATCATGAATGGGATCAGTTTCTTGATTTCTCTTTGCACTGAGAAAATGAGTCTCTTGTAGACAGCAAATAGATGGATTTTGGTATTTTATCCGTTCTGCTACCTTGTGTCATTTGGTTGGAGCATTCAGTCCATTTACATTCAGTGATACTATTGAAAAATGTGGGTTTAGAGTCACTGTGTTGTCCATAGAATTCATGTTTATAATGGTGTCTCTGGCACCTTGTATTCTTTGCAACATTTCCCTCATAGAGTCCCTCTTAGGATTTCTTGTAGGGCTGGATTGGTGGTCATGAATTCTCTCAATTTTTGTTTATTTGGGAACAGTTTTATCTCTCCTTCTATTTCGAATGACAGGCTTGCTGGATAAAGGATTCTTGGCTGCATGTTTTTTCTGTTCATCACATTGAAGATTTCCTGCCATTCCCTCCTGGCCTGCCAAGTTTCCTTAGGTAGGTCTCTAACCACTCTGATAGGTTTCCCTTTGTATGTGAGGGCCCTTTTATCCCTAGCTGCTCTCAGAATTCTCTCTTTATCTTTATATTTTTCCAGTTTCACTATGATATGTCATGCTGAAGGTCGATTCAAATTACGTCTTAAGGGGATTCTTTGTGCCTCTTGAATTTGAATGTCTATTTCGTTCCCTAGATTTGGGAGATTCTCAGTTATAATTTGGTCTAGTATCCCTTCAGGACCTCTCTCTCTGTCTTCCTCTTCTGGCATTCCTATGATACGGATGTTGTTCCGTTTGGTTGTATCACTCAGGTCTTGATTCTCCTTTCCTGCTCCTGGATCAATTTCTCTCTCTTTTTTTCAGCTTCCTCTTTTGCTATAACTATATCTTCCTATTATCCTATTCTTCTCTCTGCAACTTCAATCCTTGAGGTGGCTGCCTCCATTTTATTATTCACCTCATTTATAGCCTTTTTTAACTCATCACACCTATTTTCAAAGTGCCTAGTCATTGTCTCAGTTGCTTCTTTGATGCTTTCTTCAACCCCAGTGATTAATTTTATGACAGGTTTTTAAAATTCTTGATCTGGTATGTTGTCTAGATCTGCCTTGAACAGCTCTGTGGCTGTGACTTCTTCCTGGAGGTTCTTCAGGGGAGAGTTCCTTCTTATTGTCATTTTTGCTAGTTTTCTGTCTCTTGTCAGCTTTAAAAAGTTCATTGTGCACTGTGCACCTGTTGTTATTGCTCTGTTAAAGGAGGCTTATTGACTGTCCAGGGCCTGTTGTTTCAGGAAATATTCTTTTAATGGTGTCTCTCAGTTTCTCTTGTTGTGCCTTTGAATATTTTATTTCCCTACTCAGCAATATTTGGGACTCGCCATCATACACACTTTGGCTTGTTTCTTGGGGCAACCCTAAGAAGGAAAACAGACAGACAGACACAGAGGGAACAGAAGCACACAAACGCACAGACAAATCAAACAAACAAACAAATTAAAACGGGGAAAGAAAAGAAAGAAAATGGAGAGGAAAGAGAAAAAAGAAGAGAAGAAAAAAAAGGGGGGGACAGAGACAACAACGAACAATGGACAGTCTAAAAGTGTATGACCAGTTGAGGGGAGAGATAAGGTAGAGATACTGAAGAATATATCTGGATTGCAAGAAAGAAAAAAAAAAAGAAAAAAGGGAGAAAGGAGAAAGGAAAATAATGAGTAAAAATTTTAAAAAATTTATGTAAAAAAGGTAATAATAATAAAAAATAAGTACAAAAAAAAGAAGACAGAAGAAAACAAACAAACAAAAAAGATCAGCAGGTCCCCCTTGCAGATAGGCGTGGTTGGTGTAGTAGGTCTCGGGGGCTGCTCTCAGAGGTCTTGCCTTGGTGGCTGCAGGGAGTAGAATGGTGGCAAGCCATGCTCCACTGGAACTGAGCACTGTAGGCCACTCTAATGAGTCTGATCTCCTTGTGCCGCAGCTGAGTCAAGTTGTATTTTCCAGGCCTGCCTCAGTTCAAAGTCCTAGTCCATTCACTTTTATGATACCACAGATGAGATGTACTTGCTTTGGCAGCTGGCTTCTTAGAGGGAGGGATCTGTTTCTCTTGGCTCAGGCCAGGATTTGTGCTGCCCCTGCCTGAGGCAAGGTGTGCTGCCTGAGGTGAGGTGTGCAGCAGGAGGTGAAGCGCATGCCCTCACAGACGCTGCTGCGGATTCCCAGCCCCCAGCCGAGTTGAGGATTGCGTTGGGGAAGGGATAAGTTCCTCTTGGCACCAGCTGGGATTCGTGCTGCTGCCCGAGGTGCAGGGCTGTGCCAGAAATGAGCTGCGAGCACCTGCAGACTGAGCGCGTGCTCTGGCCTCCACTGCCGCCAACTCCCTGTTGGGATCTTGTAGGGGTGGGGCCTATTTTTTCCCTGTTTGCACCCAGGATTCGGGAATCACAGGCTAATGCTGGAGGCTAGATGCGGTGTGGAAAAGAGGTGCATGCTCCCTCTCCCGCAGCTGAGGTCTAAGTGCGAGTCTCTGGCGCCGCTGCCATGGCCGCCGACTACGTGTGGGGATGACGCAGGGCTGGAAGCTGTTTTTTCCCTTGTGCCACCCGGGTTCAGGACCGGGTTACCCAGCAGTTATATATGGAGTGAGAGTTTCTCTCTCCAAGCACTGTTAAACGTTCTTTATCTCTTCCCCAGAGACAGTACTATGAGTGTGTTCAGTGTCTCTTTCTCTTCCCTTTGTCTCTCAGGGGCTCCAAGCATTTGCCCCATGTTGGGCTGGGTCTCCCACCTTCCCTGCCCTTCTCGGGCTGGCCCATTTTCCAATCTCCCCAGTTCACACTCTCTCAGGCATCTTTGAGGTTGTCTTCTTTCTGGAGTCTGTATTTTCTCCTTCTGCTCTTGCAGATGAGAGTAATGTCCTTCTCAGTTCGATAGATGGGGTGGACAGAGTTTACAGAGCTCCCTTCCTCTCCACCATGTTGTCTCCTCCCCCCCGTGAAGTCTTCTTAGTATAACTGAAAGTTCCATTTACTATGAAAATGTGCCATTACTAATCGAACTATAGGTCATTATTTATATGCAAGCTAGCCACCAAATCATATTTATCCTTTTTGGGGGTCCCTTGGCAAAACAATGCAATCAACTTCTAGTACATGGAAATATTTCTACATTGCAAGATTGGGTAGTGTGGTTTTTTTTTTGTTTGTTTTATTTTTCTGGGGAAAAAAAACATCATTTGAAAATAACAAGAGATGAAACAGGCTTTTTCATATTATGATTTAGTAATTAACATTTTTATATATAAGAAATGTCATACGATATTGTGCAAGTGGATCGAGAAGGCTCAGCTCAGCCAGCCCAAGAGCTGTGGCCGGACTTTTAGCACCATGCACAAGCTGGTGATACTTGTCACCATGGAGCATGTGGGGGGCCTGGAGCAGAATAACCACATCTGCTACTGGGAAGAGTGCCTTTGTGAGGGCAAGTTCTTCAACATGAAGTACAAACTTTCAACCACATTCAAGTGCACACTGGCCAGAAGCTCTTTCCATAGCCCTTACTAAGCTGTGGGTAGATCTTTGCCGGCTCCCAAAACCCCAAGATTCACGAGAGGACCTGTATAGGGAAGAAGGCTTTCAAATGTGAATTTGAAGACTATGATTGACGCTTTGCCAACAGCAGTGACTGCAAGAAGCACATGCATGTGAACACCTTGGGCAAACCCTGCATCTGCAAAGTGTGTGACAAGTTGTACACACAAGCTCCCTGCACAAGTTCATGAAGGTCCATGAATCTCAAGGGTCAGATTCCTCCTCTGCTGCCAGTTTAGGCTATGAATCTTCCACTCCACCTACTATAGCTTCTACAAACAGCAAAGATACCACTAAAACACCATCTGAAGTTCAATCTAGCACCAGCCACCACTCTAGACTTCCTCCCAATTTTAACAAATGATATTTCTGAGGACAAACACAATAACAAACCCTGTTACCCATAGAATGGGCCAAATGCATTTTAAAGAGAAAACTGAGACCAAGCAGATGGAAATGGAGTTCTAAGGCAAGTGGTGGGGTTACATCTTGGTAATTGTATTTGGGAAGGTTTGGGGGCACAATCTAAAAGTAGTGATGCCCTTTTCTCAGGATTAGAAAATATGTTTTGGAATTTGAAGGACTTAAAAAAATTTTTTTCACTGCTTTTGCTCCCTTTTCTCTTGCTCTCTGCTGCATTTCTAAACTCCTTTGGTTCATTTTAACATCTGTCTTGTTTATTGAGAGGAAGTTATAGAAGGCCTGTTGGTGGTGGTGATGTCAAACTGATGGAAACTCTTCACCTTACTTGTGATTGTTTAAACTCTCAGTCTTTTTTTTTGTGTGTGTGTGTTTATGTATTTATCTTAAGAAAGAGAGAGAAAGAAAGACAGAGACAGAGAGAGAGAGAGAGAGAGAGAGAGAGAGAGAGAGAGAGAATATCAAGCAGGCTCTGTGTTGATAGCATGGGGTTTGCTCTCACAAACCGTCAAATCATGACCTGAGCCAAAATCAAGAGTCAGATGCATAACTGAGCCAGCTAGGTGCCCCTCAACTCTTATGGTCTTAAACCATGCTGAAGTTCTGTTATGTCTTGAACTTCTCCTCAAAGCATTACACTTCTGAGTGTATTTTTGTCTAATGGGGTCAAAGCTGTTCAGTATTTTTTTTTCAGGATGAAGATGTGATGTTATCTCTCCACAGACTGTGACATTAAGTATACAGTTGTTTTTTAACAACTTGTTTTTTGTAAATACATACCCATTGATGCCGTAGTTGTCATTTGTAATTTAATTATTGCTACAAGTGCCAGAAACTGAACAATATTAATGGAAAAATGTTTTCTAACCAATGCTGTAATACTTTTGATTATAATTGCTTTAGCATTAAATTTTATTGTTTTGAAAGAACACAACTTACAGTTTTTGAACCAGTGACTCTCTTGTTTTGTAACAGCCTCCTTCTACAAAGAGGAGATGTATGTACATGGAATCTTGCTTGTTTGTATTTATTTATAACTCACTCAGATCCCTTTTGTAATTGTTAAATTAAATTGTTAAATTATTTTTTTATTGCAGTACAGATTCCTTACAGTGCCAGTTTCCATCTGGGGAGATCCTCCTTTCTTTAGCTCAGATGGTTGTTTAACTGCAAGTTTAAATGTGTTTGTCCTGGATTTTCAGCATGCAAATCAAATATTACTGATTGGTTTGGTTAGTGGCTATGACATCTCAATCTTGTATTTCAAAGACCGAGACCTGGATTTAATCATCCCTGCCATAAGGTTTAAACTTGAGGTTTATGTACCTTAGTTTTTTATTACCTTATATAAAAATGAACACTGCAGTCCATGTCTATGGAGAGATCACCATATACGTATATATTTTTGTAATCTATGACCTATCTAATCTGCCTATCAAACAGCTATCTATATATTTTCAAAAGCTACCATATGTCTGAAATAGTGATGATCGGTAAGGTCAGTTGAGCCATGCTTACGTATGGTTAAAGTGCCCACTAAAAGAATCAAAGTCCATTTACAATTTTGGAAGGCAAAGTCTGATTTGTTTAACTGTATATAGTTCAATTGATAAATATCACAATTATTCATAACATTTTTATAACAGTTATGAAATGATATTGTGGGGAAAAAACTTTTACAAAGTATGTATTTCTAAAGTTCATGGTTTGTAGGTACAGATGTTAAGAGCAATGTTTCCATTAAAATCAATAACAATGAAAAATGGTTATTTGCTTTGTGATAAAATATTACCAATCCATTTAATCTTCAGCAAAGCACTTCATTTGGACAAACAGTTCTTTCACAGTTGTTATTTGTTACTATTTGGGGGGTGAGGTTGGGTGGCTAGAGTATCCAGAGACTTTTAAAAACTAATTTAGGGTGCTGTTTAATATTGAAAGCCCAGTCTCTATGTGAATAACCAGCTTGCAAATCAGCAAATAGAATGGTTGAGATAAGAAATTGCAAAAAATTTAGAAATTTAATAAATAGGCTTAAGTACTTCCTCCTTTTGAAGGGACAATGCTCTAGGTTTTTTGGTGGCAGTCATTTGGTATTATACAAAATAATTTTGATTTATAGAATTTTATTTTTCTTTTTGAAGAAATAAAATCTTAGCATCTTTTTAAAAAAGATAAAAAAAAAAGAGGGGCAGCTGGGTGGCTTGGTTGGTTAAGCGTTTGACTTGGGCTTAGGTCATGATCTCATGGTTTGTGAGTTTAAGTCCCACTTCAGGCTGTGTGCTGACAGCTCAGAGCCTGGAGCCTGCTTCAGATTCTGTGTCTCCATCTCTGCCTCTGCCCCTCCCCCACTCACACTGTGTCTCTGTCTCTCTCAAAAATAAATAAACATTTTAAAAATTGTTTATAAAAAAGATAAAAGAAATGTCCTGCAAATATTTAAAGAACCTTCATAGACATAAGCACAGTGATAATGCCCAATAAATCTTCATGTCATGCATTTATTTGAGTGCTATGTTCTAAGGACTGTACATCTATTATCTTCTTTTATCCCACCAAAGCACTTTAAAGAAGAAATTTCACAAATGAAAAAATTAATGCAGTAAGAGTAAGAAACTTGCCAAAGTCCCTGCAGCTTGTAAATGGTAGAATGGACATTTGAGTCCAGGGGCATCTGACTCAGATCCAGGCTCTCAGCTATCTCCCAAATGGCAGAAGTCATGCTGCCACTATTAAACATGAGTTGCTCTTACCAAGGATTGTTTGGGTACATCTTTATTGTGCAAGCATCATGTGTAAAACATTCCTAAAGGTTTTTTCTATACAAAAGAAGGCACTAGCCAGAGGAAGTGTTCCTGTACATGAATTGCCAACAACAAATCTTTATAATTAATCTATAATTTTTGTGCAATAGATGATCTTTAAGCAAGTATCTTTTATAAGTAGAATATGAATAATGCATGCATAAAAATAGGCATAATGTGTGATAAGGATATAGGTACCTTGTTCTGGGGAGCTGGCAAACAGAGGGGGACGGGTATGCATGTGAACACACATGTTCATGCATACACACATGCATACACACATGCATACACTTGGAAAAGTAGCCGTGCTATCACTCAAGAGAGAGCGGGAAGCATATTGTGTGCTAGTTTCATTTCTAGCCTTGTAAAAAAGCTTGTTAATATATTTTTAACCTGTGTTAATTTTATTTATTTATTTATTTATTTAGCTATATTTAAATTCAAGTTAGTTAACATATAGCGTAGTCTTGGCTTCAAGAATAGAACCCAGTGATTCATCTCTTACATATGACACTCAGTGCTCATCCTGAAAAGTGCCCTCCTTAATGCCCATCACCCATTTAACCCAACCCCCCCCACTTCCCCTCTAGCAACCCTCAGTTTGTTCTCTGTATTTAAGTCTTTTTATGATTTGCCTCCCTCTATGTTTTTATCTTATTTTCCCCTTGCCTTCCCCTATGTTCATCTGTTGAGTTTCTCAACTTCCACATATGAGTGATATTATATATCTGTCTTTCTCTGACTTACTAACTTAAGTTACTATTGAAAGGCTCATGTCTGGTGACCTGAGCTACGTTATTACATAATCCACTCTTGAGGACTGGCTGAATTGTAATGGAAGTTTGGACCACCCCTGCCTCATTTCCTTCATGATAGCCCATAAATCTCTTATATGCTTCCTCCTAGCATATAAGCAATACCTATCAGTTCTTGTGGGTGGACCTTTAATGCTTCCCCTCTGGCAATGGCTTTTGGTCTTCAGGAACAGAGCTATCACCCTCCACATCTTTTAAAATGCAGTATATTAGAAATGCAATCAGTTTGTACCCACGAGCACCTCCTTCCTTCTCCAGTTCCCAACCAAAGATGTGGATATTCGCAAATCTTTATGACTGCTTAATTTCAGAGAGTTCTGCTGAATTGCCTCTACATTTCTCTGGATTGGTAAATAGGGATGATCCTAGCTACCCACAGTAGCTGCAAGCCTCAGTGTCTTTGAAACATGGTCTGTATCTGCATCCCAACCTGTACTTACTGGGTGGACCAAACAACAGGAACCTGTCTGTGGGGCTCTGAATTTTCCTTCTGTAGTGTCATATTCTCCAAGCCCAGGGACTAAAGAAAAACAGAGCCATTGCTTTGTTGGCAGGGCAACCAAGCAGATGCTCTGAATCTGGTGGTTTATAACAAAATGCTCAATTTCTCCTTGCTGGGAGGCAGAGGTTGTTCTAGCCAGGGCAGAAGTTAGACTGCTCAGAACTGGAACAGAGTTTGCCATGTAGCATCAGGAAATCAGACACACTAGCTAAATCAGACTCCATGAGGGAAAGCTTACATTGGAAATCTGGCAAGACAAAGAGCTAATACTTAACCCAAAGTCAGAGGTTGAGATTCCAGAACCAGGGTTTGAGATTCAGACAAATTGGAGTTCATTTTACAGGAAGGTAGAGTGTGAAGAAAGGTATCCAAGGGCACTGCTGTAAAGAACCCTACATCAGTGTTTGTAAGCAAAACCAAGACAACATAAAACATAATCATTTGTCTGCTTTAGAGCAAAATGTAGCCTCCTATCTCTTACCCAGCTCTTAGGTGAGTTAAAATAGGCTTTTTTTCTAGTTTCAGGTCCTGGGGTATACACAGTGAATCATATTATGGAAAAGTCCCTTCCTCAAATTATGATACTACCTTGGCTCCATGTAAATACTTTGGGCTACTTTGACCTCTGCTTCACTGCAAACTAGCTGAAATCTTTTTTAAAATTTTTTAAAATGTTTTATTTGTTTTTGAGAGAGAGAGAGAGAGAGAGCGAGAGAGAGCGAGCGAGCAGGGAGGGTCAGAGAGAGAGGGAAACACAGAATCTGAAGACAGGCTCCAGGCTCTGAGCTAGCTGTCAGCACAGAGCCTGACGTGGGACTCGAACCCACAAACTGCAAGATCATGACCTGAGCCGAAGCCAGACGCTCAACCAACTGAGCCACCCAAGCACCCCCAAACTAGCTGAAATCTTAAGCCCCTTATTTCAGAAGTTCTCCTGTCCCGAAGTTTCACAGATAAGCCTCAGACAAGGTCCTAATCAGCTCTTACTTAAGGCTCTGCAGACCTAAATGTAGTCTAACTGGCAGAAGAGCATACCAATAAAACAAAAATCTAAATGCCTTGTCTTCAAGGCTTATCTCATCAGTTTTATCCTATTACCACAGCCTCCCATGTTTATCTCCTTCCAGCTTCACTAGTCTTTTTGTTCCTTGATCATCCCAACTTCCCATATCACCCATAAACCCAGCCCTGCCCAAATCCTGCACTTTATAGGGGCCCATCTAGCCTTCCTTCATTCGTGCCACTCCCTAGAGAATGAGGTCCACAGGACAAGGGACTTGCCTACCAATACCCAGTATCTCTGATCACACATGAGATTCCTGGGACCACAGAAAGCTTTGTCCAAACAGCACCAAGCCTCCTCCTAGAGCCTGCAGGGACCTCTTCCCAGGTCTACCTTCCTGAGGCAACCACTCCCACTGATATGTACATCTGTAGAGCCTGTGTTACACAGCATACCATGGAGTACAATGACATAAAAAGTAATTATTAAATAATATATTTGATTAGGTCTGCCCACAAATAAAGGATTAAATTAAAAGCAGTGCTTTCCTTTCTACAATAGCCAAATCATGGAAAGAACCTAAATGTCCATCAATTGATGAATGGATCAAGAAGATGTGGTATATATATATACAATGGAGTACTATATGGCAATGAGAAAAAATGATATATGGCCATTTGTAGGAAAGTGGATGGACCTTGAGGGTGTCATGCTAAGCGAAATAAGTCAGGCAGAGAAGGACAGATA